>VWYH01007283.1:215843-360827 GCA_013399365.1 Pampusana beccarii
CCACCAGGACCCCCAGGTCCCTTTCCCCTACACTGCTCTCTAACAGGTTGTTCCCCAACTTATACTGGAACTTGGGGTTGCTCCTGCCCAGATGCAAAATTCTACACTTGCCCTTGTTATATTTCATGAAATTTTTTGCTGCCAAACTCTCCAGCCTGTCCAAGTCTCGCTGGATGGCAGCACAGCCTTCTGGCCTGTCAGCCACTCCTCCCAGTTTGGTGTCATCTGCAAACTTGCAGACAGTGCACTCTATTCCCTCATCCAAGTCATCGATGAGTATATTGAATAGTACTGGTCCCAGTACTGACCCTTGAGGCACTCCACTAGATACAGGCCTCCAACTAGACTCTGCCCCATTGACCACAACTCTCTGGCTTTTCTCCTTCAGCCAGTTCATGTAAGTAATGTTTACAGGTATCTTGAAAACACAGATATCACTTGGGAAGTTAAAAGATAAATTACTATCATGATTGAATGTGTTAGCTCTTGAGGAGAGTAATCTCTTCTTAAACACTATAAAAGTCTTTTAGCAAAGGATATGAGTATGTTAAAAGCTCTCATGTTTTCACAAAGGCTTTAATTGAGCAGAAGTAACTTTACCTTCTTAATTGTCCTTATAGCATCCTGATGCACTTGAAAGTAGAGGTCAAATTATTGCGTGGGGTTTTAAATCCTATCTATCGGTTGCATTATTTAAACAAAACAGAAATGCCTTTTTTGATTTAAATAAAATATATCTATTAATTCTCACTAAAATTCTGCAAAACTTGCTTGCACTGTTGTGTGACTGGTAGAGTAAAAAGTCAAGTGGCTCTATTATCCTTTTAAAGAGAAAAAGAATTTCATTTTTCTTCATGAAGATTTTGCAAAGTCACTGCTTCTGAGAATACTGCAATTCCATTTGTATGAATGGAGAGATAAAAAGTAAAATAGTTTATATTTCCAGAAGTGTTACAAAATCCTAAAACCTTTGCCTATCATTATTTTAGCGCCTTCAAAAGAGACGTGGCTTGTAAAATCAGATTCACATTTTCATTTCTAATTGAAATTGGCTCATCCCGGTTCAGTTCTATGGCAAGACTCAGATCTAGCAGAAGAAGTGATTATGAAAGAAATGGGAAATCTTTCCACAGTAATAATAAATTTTGTCTCTTAAGCAATTTCTTTATAACTGCATTAAGCAAATGTGTGTAGCTTACAGTGTGTGTTCTTGTTTCCACAGTGCATACATTATAACAGACTTCATGGGCATCAGGAATGAGAATTTTATGAAGGTAGCTGCAGTTGGGACTTGGATGGGAGATTTTGTCACAGCGTGGATGGTAAGAAACATATTATATACATTTCTAAAGAAAATAAAAGAATAGGAATATGCTTCTTGGTTTCAAGGGAAAAAAAAAGGAGAGGAGAGAAAACTCAATTTATTGAAGTATTTGAGTATTTCAACTCAGACAAGTAGAAAGTTAACAAAAGCAAAGTAGCATAATGGCAGGGTATTTAATTAACTGTTAGTTCAGAAGAGCTTTGGTTAAAATATATCAGAGCAATATTCCATTTCTTCTGCTGTGAGTGGGAATTTTGCCATTGACTTCTGTAAGGACAGCACGGTGGCTCTTCTTTGCTGTGAAATAACATCATGACTTACTATTTGGTGAAACAGTGAGTAACAGCTAGAGATAAACAAGTCTAATTAAAATGATTTTAAAAGAAAAAACAGTAACTAAAAGGTGTGACAAAGAGAAAGCAAGCAAGCCATTTACACTCCAGAATTTGAAGGTAGTCTGTTTGATATGAAACTATCACTTTAAGTTTGTCTCCAATTTAGGATTTAGAAGAATAATGTTTTCATTTGGATTATAATTGTCATAAAGGTTCTCTCCTGAAATATGGACAACCCAGCTTAATGAAAGAGAAACAAAAAGTGGCAGCCAACTGGGAACAAAATGAGGCATGTGCACGTTTTTGTTGTTCAGGAAAAGCATTTCTTAAACACAAAGTCACAAAAAGTTTTTTTTTTTAGTAGGATTAGGTTTTTATGGATAGTGTAGGTATGAATTTTAACAATTATGACTGTCACATTCACTTAAATTGAGGAAAGAAGTCTATGATTTTTAAGCTTGCAGAGTTGGCTTTAATTAACTTTTTTTCCTGATGATTCATTGATACCTCTGTTTGTTTACTCAAAAGAATCAACGTAATTTTAATTCATTAATACAGGGAACATTGCCTGATGGTGAATGTTTATGCTATATCGCATAAACATGGATGGAAAAGATCTCAGCACTGGATGTAGCTAGGGACTGCAATAATCTCTGACATAAGCAAAGAAACAGGCCAAGGGGGATAAATTTTGTGACTGTAATATGTGTTAGGAGAAAACACTATACGAGTAGTTTCAAGCAGGAGTGACTGTAAGATGCCAAGTCTATAGTCTATAAAACTGTGGGAATAGTCTTAGAAGGGTCATCTGAGTTTCTGTCAATTTATCTTCTATCCTTGACACATTTGGAACATACTGTACAACAGACAGAAGAAAAAAAAAAAGTATCAAGGATTTTTTTCAGCATCATGTTCAGCATATGTCAGTGGCTTGTCCAAGACAAATTGTGCTCTGTGAAATGGTGGCCATGAAAAACAGATATGGAGCAAATCATCTGTACACGTGTTACAGTAAGGACATTGCAGAACTGGTGCATTGACTGATGTCAACAATTAATGTGGGTTTCTTGTGAATCAACAATAATAGCATTCATGACTAATTCTGAATACCTTAATCTTGACCCTTTTATGTTTTTATGGGCTTCCAAAGCTTTATCCCACTATGGATGGAAAAATGATGCACAAGCTAAGCTGACTTGAGTGGGATCATGTTCATGATACATATGTAACTTAAGCGCTCCAGTGATAGATTGCATGTGAGTTGCACTACATTAGGTAACATTCAATTTTTTCAGTCCTTCTTTACCCATTTCCTTGAAAAAAACTGTTTTATGCAGTGCTAGATAAACCATGGAAATGACTGGATTCAAGAGGCTTGAGAATCCTGATCCTTTTCTGTATACTCAAAGCCCTCAGGTCTTTTCAGCAGCAGAGACACAATTGGGTTGTGCCACAGCAGATTCCAGTGGTGGATGGAGTTATCATTGAAGAATGGGAGAGAGGCTGGGAGAGACTGCAGAGGCACCTGCTGCACCTGCTTTGACATGCTCTCCTGCTCTCATGAAGTGTCCATTCCGTTCTCATGAAGAGTGATTTTGATGCAGACACCATAGGATTTGGCACAGTAGCATAGCTTTGAAAAAAAAATAGGTTGGATTACAGCCGGACAACCCTTTGAACAGGCAGTAATGGGCTGCTTCTGGGAGAGCGAGCATACTGAGGAAGGGACTGATTCCAGGGTAGAATCTGTGATGATCAGAGTTGGGTGGCCTCCTGACCCTCTCTGTAAAAATTAGAAAACTGCTGCAGCTGTGTTTTTGTGAGGAACCTAGTCCTGGCCGTGTATGGTGAGCTGTGCTCAGAGTATACCTACAGAGTGGATGGCGCTGAACATTGACACGAAGGGCAGAGTACAATAAGAGCCTCCTCCTCTGTTCTTTGCAGCCTCCCAGTGAGATGGGACGACCTGCTTTCCTCCTTTCCAGGCACTGTTGGCTTTTAGACCATCAGAACTATTGTTCTCCACTTCGGGTGATGGCTCTTTAGGCTCTTCAAAGATTACATATTGACCCTGCATTATGAATGGTACTAGGACCACATTGAGAGATTTGCTTACCAGCCGCTATTGCCGTTAACATCAAAGACATATCCCTGCCTACAAGTCCTACATACATGTGAAAGAGTCTAAATAGTAGAAGTTTATTACATCTTCCTTAGACCTTTCGTGCTAGGATTACCAGAAACTGAAGCAGGCAACTTCAGCCAGAGGCTGGCACTAATCTCTATAAATGTATCAGGGACTGATGCTCTTGACAGGAGATCCTATTCCCATTTACCTTCCTTCTAAAGGCAATGTAATTAAGATTCTCTTTTCCTTCATTAATTGCTAGGGGGAACTGAGAATGTTTGAGAGATCACTGAGCATCAGAGACTTTACTGGCTCACATAATGAGAAACAATGATAAACTAAAGAGATTAGTTTATTGTTCATCAAACTAGTATTTACAAAATCTGTACCAGCACGTTCTTTTTAACAAGGAGAAGCTAAGACTTCCCTCAGCACTTCTCTCAGCTGTGACTACTGGACAGTAAGAACAAACAAGTCATATATGGTAGTGTCCTCTAATACTCTCTCCAACTGCATGCAATTTTGTGTATATTGTAACTCTTGTCCTTGCCTAATCTCAACTTCAGCCCAAGTACTTTTTTAGCATCTACAGAATTATTTGGCTTCAAAATCCAGAGGTCACTGTGTAAGGAATCACTTCCTTTTGCTTGTTTTAACTTGTTTCCTGCTAACCTAATTCAGTGTCATTACTCTTTACTGAAGAGACAACAAACACTTCATCCCTGTCTGCTATTGTTTGTGATTTTGTAGACATATATCATAGTTACTGTAATTTATCCCTTCTTCAGGCTGATGATCTCTGGTAAGTTGTTTCTCATACACAAGCTGTTCCATGTATTTTATTATCTTTATTACCATTCTTTGCAATTTCTGCAGTGTTGTTATGCCCTTCTTCATAGGAAGATCACAACTGCCCATAGTATTCAAAGTGTGAATGCATTAAGGATTTTACAGTGATAGAATGATGTTCCCTGATTTGCTATTCCTTTCCCAATAGTTCCTAACATTCATGGTGGGGAGGTGTTGGAAATATGTGGCACTAAGAACATGTTTTCATGGTACTATATTATCATAACCTCTAGATCTTGCTCCTGAGCTATAACGGTCAGCTGAAGGCCAATAGTTTCATAAATGATCCTAGAATTGTTTAGCCTCCTGCGCATCACTTTGCATTCATCTACGAAGAATTTCATCTGCCATTTTATTGCCTGGGGATTTACTTCCATAAGCACCTTTCTCAATTCTTCACAGTCAGCAAGCCATCATCCTTATTACTGTGCATAACTTAATATAATTATAAAGCCTTCGTACCTCACTGCTCACCCATTTTACCAGGTTGCTTAGGAATATGATGAATGACTGCATCCCTTGCACAAATCCCTGTGGAACTCTGCTAATGACCTCCCTCCATTGCTAGAGCTGTCTGGTTAATCTATTTACCTTCCGTTCCCTGTCTTTTAACCAGTTATTTATCAACATAAAGACTTTCCCTAAAGCTCTGACTGTTGGGTTTCCATAGAAGCCTTTGATGAGGGATTTTTCAAAAGCCTTTTAGGAAATTCAGGTTAGACTGTTTCAACCACATTTCCTTTATCCATGTGCTTTGTTGACCTCATTCAGTAATCCTGTTCTGAAACATCCGCATTCCTGATAGTTACAGAGTCAGCCACTTAGCACTCCTTTCACACCCTCAGTGTTTTCTGCTGCTATTAAAGAGGTGTTCAAATAATGTTGGGTGTCCCTGAAAGTGCTGTCTGCATGAAAGACAAAAAGTCCCAGCTCAGGAGCTATGAGTGTGTGAAACAGTAACATGCTCTTGCACATAGCAGAAGGGTCAACAGAGCTGTTAATATTATTGTGAGACAGAAATATCTCTGCTCGTGGTGAGACCTATATTCTGAATATGTACATGGATTATGTGTTTCAGAGAACATCAGTCACAGATACATAACCTCTTTTTCCTGAAAACTTACATAGTCTATGGATCTCAGGCTGAACAGAGTCTTAACAAGTTTTTTAATTTTCATAGTTAAGTGGAAAATTTGAATCATAGTTTTGGACATAGGAGTCTGTGTATGCTAAAGTCGTTCTTTGAATCAGGGCCCATCCTGCCCATCGTGCTGAGAAACACCTACTTTTTCCTTCCCTGCTCTACAGGCAGTAGACAGAACCTAACTGCTGTAGTTTGGGATAGAAGCGTTCAACTGCTGCAAATGTATATGTGCTTAGCTCTTCATTTTGACCTTGTATATGCTGATGTGGTCTTTCTCTATAACTTTGAAGCATAATGGTCTAATATACAGTACAGTGTAGAGCAAAGTGATGTAGCACATGCATTACACTTTAATAAAGCCATCATTTGATGTTGTCTTCTGATAGATACCTGATACCTGTAGATTATGCTGTGTCTGCTTTCTTCTTTATTAATTTTTGTAATAAGAATAGATGTTTACTTATTTCTATTAAAACAGTTTTGATGGCTTGCAAGCAATTGGCAAGAGTTTTAACAGTATTTGGAGATATTTTCTTTTGACTTTTACCATTGTGATCCTGAAAAATGGCATTTATTTGTAGAATAGGAGAGTGAGCTATTGGATGATTTTGAAGTGCTTCCCTGGTGTCCATTAAGAGAGAAGATTATTCTTGTCCTCATTCACTCTGAGACATAACTATCTATGTTGACATCCTAGAGGAATTACGGATTCATTGCCACTGTGCAGAAACTAGGTTGATTTACCTCTTTATTTTTATTTTATCTCATAATGTGTATGTGTTGTTAGGGCATGTTCAAACAAAGTGAGCAACTTTGATGCTGCAAATACTACCATGTTGCTGAAAATATCAGGCACACTAAATTGTTGCAGTGCAAATAGATAGAAAATAAAGTATTAGCGTGGCTAAAACATGAAATCTTCTTTAGTACAGGGAAGGACATTGGTATAATAATATGCTAAAATACACTGAAAGAAACGTGACATCATCACTAAAATAATAATGTTTCTGGATTTTGTATGTAATAAAGCAAAAGAATAGACACAAATGTTCACTCTTAAGTTTATGTGGGTCTTAAAAAGTAATTCTTCTGTTCAGGAAATTCTGTTCAGCAAAGCATAGTATATTGTTTTATTTGCAAGCAGGGAAGAATCCACCATTTTGATGCACATTCCAAGATAGTTTGAGGAGTCAGGAATCTTGAATGACTGACACCTTTTCTAACTCATGCCTCTGTCAAAGATTGGGCATGACAATTCAGATTATGATCAATGTCAATCTTCTTGATTCTTCCTATTCCACTAACATATCAAATGACAAAATAAAACTTTAATTGAAATTTAGTGGCATCTGAAATACTGTATAGCTAACAGCTCTGCTGAACTTCAGTAGTGGAAATGAAATTAAACTATGAAGCATGAGGTGGAAGGAGCAAAGCAGATGACAGGTTACTAAACTCACTTGCCAGGACTGCGCCTAATAACATCAGTGGTGGCAATGTGTTTCCTTCAATTCAGAGAGGACGGCACTATGCCAGTTGCCCTTTTTGTTCTTCTGTGTTTCTGTTCTCTTTTTTTCATTTCTCATCTTAAGGGCCAGACCAGTTGCAGAGCCATTCTGTAGCTGATTCTGTCTTCAGGTGATAACCCACGTGTAAACTAATTGACACAATGGCTGTTCATATACCCAGTCATACAAGTCCTGTTAATTTTGTATTTTCAGTTTTGTAGGGCATGAATGTGCTCACATCCCACTCTGCTTCATGGCTGGTACTTAGCTATATAAGGTGGAATGTGCCTGGTGTCATCTGAGTTCATCCAATCATCCCATCAAGTCAGATTGCACTATTATTTATTCATTGATTGATGGTGTAGCCATCTGTTCATGTGCTTTAGATTATAATTATCTGCCATTTCAAGCTTGATCTTTTTTGTATTACCCTGTTACCTTGTCATTTGAATTCTGACCAGGCATTGCCAGAGGTGTTACTTGATCCCTGTCTGTTTCCCATCCGGTGAGTTCCTTCAACTCATCATCACAGCAGGTGTCTTTGTTGATAACCATTTTCTGGGCTTTAAAACTTGCTATATCTAGCAGTAAAAGGCTCAGGATTTTCTTCTGAACATGGCCACAGCCAGCTCTACATCAGAGCTTAAGAGTAAGAATTGGAAGCCCCAAAGTATAAGACATATCTGCTCTTTTGTGCTGCCATGATCTTGTAGCAGTAGTGTAAATTCACATATGAACCGAATGCTTTGAATAGTTATGTGTCTGGTTATTAACCTAGTTTTACTCTTTGGAAACTGCAGTTGTTTATATAAAAACAACACTTAGTCCAACAGTATTTTCTTGTTCTAAAGAGGACTTAGCAGAAGGCCAGAAATGATAACAAGTAGAGAAGATTGTAGATTTCCTCCAGAAATTGAAATTTTTAATTAGTTTCCTGGTTGTTGGAAAACAGGAAGAGATACATTTTTAGTGTTAGTTTTCTAATTAGCCTAAGTTAAAGACAACATATATGTGTTATCTATATGCACACTATTCTTCCATAGTTTTGGGTGTAGGGTCGTGGAAAAATATCTGACTAAGTACACTGTTCCAACAAATTCAGGAATTTAGTATTGGAGAATGCCACTCATTCGTCCTATCTGCTGTCCTGCATCCTGCAGTGGTCAGTGTGATGCTCACAGTGAAAGTGCAGTACCCTCATAGACTCTCTGGGAAGGTGAAGAAGAGTCCCAGCTACTGTCACTGGGGGCCACTGCAGAGCTTGTTTGCTCCGTCTGCCCAGCTGAGCTTTTCATGTTCAAAATAGGGAAACAGTTTCCTCTTGGGAAGAGACAGAGGTGAAAGCTAAATGGGATAGGAGCAAGATGTAGCTGTTCTTCACTGGGGTGAAGTAAGTTGAACACAGGCAGATTCTGGAGGAGACTGAGGAAGTGCAGGAAGGTGAAACAGATATTTGCTGTTTAGATGCTACGGATTTTGTGTTGAATGCTCTGACACACTCTACATTCCTCCTGAGAATCTGGAACTCTGATTAAAAAGTGAAGTCAAATCTCTCGTCTTTT
This sequence comes from Pampusana beccarii, assembly GCA_013399365.1. Lineage (NCBI taxonomy): Eukaryota > Metazoa > Chordata > Aves > Columbiformes > Columbidae > Pampusana > Pampusana beccarii. The sequence goes on from VWYH01007283.1 coordinate 224,694, forward strand.
CTTGGTGTCATTTATTGGGTGATTTTCTGATATTAATAAAATTAAAACCAGTGATATCTCTTGTGAGGACTTCTGAGATAACTCTTAGTGTATAATAAGATTCTGTGTTTGTTAATGAATTGTAATTGATATCGCTATTAAAACACAAAAAGCCTTTTTCTGACGTAATTTTCATAGTGTTCCCTTACACCCTCCAGAAGCCCTTAAAAACTGAATAATGCAGAAAGTAGATCTATCAGGCAGGTGAGAATTCTGCAAAAGTGGTCCAAAAATCCATGGTGCCTTGCCCAGAGAACCTGTGTAGACAGAGCCTGCCACACTGATTTAACTATTCAGTGATGGTTCTGTGGTGGCTTTTCCCATGTTACACGTGTTCCTGTGCATAGGGCATAAGGAACTGGACTCTTCCAGGCAGACGAGGAGGAGGAGCTAGCAAGTCAAGAACTAGTGACCTAGACAATGGTATAGTGGTGTGCTTAGAAGTTAAAGTGATTGTCTTCTGAAAGCAATAACCATGAAATGGAGGCCTAATACTTGCTTCCTTTTTATCTCAGACTTATTTGTGCATTTTATTCCGACAATGAAATTTCTTTTAATTCCAGAACACTAAAGATATCTGTTCTGAAATCTCCAGTGTTCTGAGATGCTTTAAAAATGCATGAAGGATCATGTCAAATATTAATGGGAGACATTCTGTTCTCCAAATTTTGTAGGTGAAAGATATGGCTCTATCTTTTTCAAAAGTCAAAGTGTAAGGGAGAAGACACATTTTCCTGCAACTCAAATCTTGTCCAATTGATTTGCTTTGTGGCTTCAATTAGCTGTACAGTTAGAAATCAGTGAGACTGGCAGTCCTATATTTTCTTTCCATCTTTATTATGCTCTCTGCTCTTTTTTGTGTAGAACTGTATATGCTTCTTGACGGTATTTATGCAGCAGATCTTGACACATCCTGGTTACATGTATTTAGAAACTCAAGTCAGAGTATCATGTAAATTAAAGTAACTATGCAGCAATTCTGCATTCTGACATGATGTACTCCTTAGAAATGGTGCGAATGAGTGGGTATCAGAAGTGTTGCAGAAGTGAGACTCTAGAAATAACATGTTCTTACTGAAGATCTTTGAGTACAGATGGCAAATGTGTAAATTGTTGGAGTCTCTAAGATGGACACTTCCTCCCTAGAACAGTCTGGTTCTGCGTGAGATTGCAAGCACAAACCTTTTTCACTGACTGGCAGAAGAAAATAATTTTCTTGCTGGAAGCAAAACGGAAGCCATTATCTCAATAAATCTATCGAGATGTGCAATGAGAAACTCTATAATGGAATGGGAAGGGGTTGCTTCGTAAGTATTATAAAACAAATATTGAACTGACCATGCAAATTCGGCTAAAGATCTTTAGTGGATTAAATATATGATGAAATAAGACCTTCTGCATCCACAGAGAGAAATTAGCAGCAGATGGCAGTGGTACACAGCAAAGCATTTCTTTAATTCTGAATTCCTTCAGGGTCTGTAGGATGAACTGTTAGAAACTCTGTAGGGGGAGAAGAGAAAAGAAGGATGCTTTATTACAAAAAAGCATATAACAGCACACTTGCCTAACAAAATGATGTGTAAAATCCATACTTCCCTACAAGGGAGACCATGGTTGAAACTGGTATACTAAAAGAGAAGAGACTATTGCTAGTCTTAAACTGCATTACTTTGAGGGATGGATGTTCAACTGAGAAACTTTATTATGAGGTTGGAAGAAGCTGCAGATGCATCTGGTGTCTGCTTCCCTTCTGTATAGACTTCTGTCTTATCTTTTTATGCTTTCCATTTCACATTCCCTAGAGTGTAATCATCATAATTGAAATAAATGATGAATTCCTATTGTCTGAATTTCATCTCTGATGTTGATTTGTAGACAAAATATATTTAGACTATGGTCAGAAAGAAACAATTTAGATGCCCAGGTTACCCGAATACCGTTCATTTTGTGTTGGATTATACCTAAAAATAAAAGGTTATCCTCAGAGCAGCTACAGCACCTTAAAAATGGTATCCCATGTTGCCATAGGTTAACTCACACATTCTGAAGATCAATACAATATATCAGAAGACCAATTAAGCAGGTGCTTGTGTAAATACAGTGAAGAATTAATTTTCCTGTGTGGTACTGCATCATATATTAATTTGTTGTAGTATGGTGTGAGAAGTCTTTTCCTAATCCATCCTGCTAAAAAATAGTAGAACACTGCATCAGATTGTGTGAGAATCCCTGACATTTGAGTGAAATCACTAATTCTACCCTGTAAGTGCAGAAGATGACAGTAATGCTGAGCCTAAAATGGGAAATGGGGAAATCTTAGGAACTGTCAAAGTGAGACTTAGGATGCTCTAGCCAGAAGGTCAGATTTTTGATTTCTATACTTGTGATTGTGCTCAAGAAACACTGGAAAATCAACATGTTCAAGCACAGTTTCTACAGAAAACAAACAAGCAACACCAAAACAAAACAAAGAAACAAAACCACAAATAGGTCAGCTTCCAAAAGCTCTTTGTTGCCAAAACCCGTCTAACTTTGGTGTAATTCTGCTGACTTCAGCAGACTTCAAATACACAACTGCTTCTTAGAAAACAAGATGCTAAAATTAGAAGTTTCAGTGGATTTGAATTAAAATTCATTATAAAACTTCATTTAATAAAAGCCACTTGGTAAGATGAGCCTAATCTTTTCATGGTCTCTTTTTATTGTTATTTTACATTACTTGAAATGGGTACTTGAAGTACTTTTTAAAATGGATAGAAAGATTGTCAAGTTTCACTTAAACTTTTTAAAGTACCTTCAAAACCTCCATTAAAAAGCTATTTTTGTAATGTCTTACAGTACTATGCTTCTCCAAATCACGAAAGAAATCACTGCCTCCTACACTCGCAGTAATAAAAAAGGATTTGTATTTTGCAGACGTTAGGGACTGATCTTTATAGCAACTCATGGAGATGGATATGCAAATATCCCCCTGTTTTACAATAGATAGCTGAAGCGAAGGAAAAGGGAAGACATTAAACTTTTTGAGGTCAGATTAATCAGGTGTTACCCACAGCTTCCAATAGAGTTACACTGACCTTTACATTACTGTAAATGATAACAAAAATATTTATTTGAGGCATCAGATTCTCAGTCCTTATATCTTGCAGTTGAAAATGCTTTGGTGCTTGTCTGGGTCATGCAGGGAATTGGTGATGGAGCTGACACAAGAACCTGCTGTATTTGTCCCAATACTGTTTTCCTCAAATCTTTAAGTGAAATTGTTTTCTTTATCTCCATTGATGGCAGCATTCCAATGTATCTAAAAGGTACCTGTCTCTGCAAAGACACTCAGTGATTTCTTTTATGGAAAATTGGAAATGGCATGTAAGCACACTGGGGATACATAAAGGTAAGGAGCTGCTCTGGGGTTTTATTCTAGCTGGGATTAAAGAATATTATAAGATTTCTCCTCACCTGTATGTAGGTGAAGCGATGCTTCCAAGTAGTAGATGCCCTGGATGGTGTTTCCCTTTCTCCTGGCTTCAGCTGTGTATGAACCACAGAATACACATTTTTTTCCTATGAAGGTTTGTTCTGCACCCATTTCTAAGATCTCTAGCTGTCTTTTCCTCTACTTTGCATTCCTTTTATGCTTGTGCAACGGTCCCAAAGTGATGGAGTTTATACTAATGTCTGATTGTGGAGAATCATGGCACATATTCCACTTCTCTTAACTTGAAATTAGGTGGATCTTTGCTTCAATTTTTGGCCCTCCATATGATGCAACAAAAATTAGTTTTACCACCTCACACCCCAGTTTTATAGTAAAGAAACAACCTAAGTAGTGTTACTAGACAACACAATCTACTTCCTAATGAACAGAGCACTATCAGAAGGATTATCAGAATGAGGACAAATCATGTAGGTGTGATTGCATAAGTGTACCACTGGTGAAGGTCTAGCACTGGTGAAAGGTACAGCTCAAGTTACGTCACTTAATTGTTATATTAGGCAGGCCCATACTTTTCAGACTGCAGACATATTTTGCACATACTTATTTTTATCTCTCATAGGCCCCCAGAATATCCACAGCAGATAAGGAACAGGCTTTATACATGTATGGGTTTACATCTAACAGTTAGGTCCCAAGTTATCCATTTGCCACAGGGTATTCACTGTAGAGGAAGTGGGAATATTTGTGTTTTGCTTGGGTTAATACGTGACCCAGAGAATGAAGGTAGGATTTGTGCAACCAAATGGTGGGTTGGTCACAGAACTGGTATGATTTACATTTGGACAGCTGCAGATTTTGACCTTGTAATCTGAGCTGATTTTCTGGGTTATCTTAACCAATGGGGAGAAAAAGGCCTGTTAAGTCATTGAAGTATATTTGACATCTGAAATAACACAAATTAATCACCTAGTAAAACTACTTATTTCTCTCCACTGATAATAAAGGAATTGTAGGGTGACTCAGATTTAGATGTTTGCATTTGAGGTATTCAAGTTACGTATCTGGATACAGGGGATACAGAAATGCCAGAAGCTGTCCCACAAACCAGCAGAGCTAAAACATGGCGGTATTTACTGTCAAACATCCCTTGGGATCTAAAGAAGGTAAAGGAATACTTCGAGAGTGACAAGGCTTTCCTGGTAAAACCTTAAAAGAACATCATTTAAAGTCTGAGGCTCATGCAGCAGTGAATGAATTATACTGTAATGCAAATAAAGCATAAAGAATTTAGACTCAACTGCAGTGTGAAATCAAGGATTGTATGGATAGTAATGGGAACAAACATGACTCTGCATCCTCCAGAACTTTAAATTTCACATTGAAATTAGAAAAACTGTTAAGAAGAAATGTTATTTAATTTATCTAGATTTCAACACTCATTTCAAAGGGCTCCTCTGGACATTTATAGATAAAAACCTCTGTGTGTGTGTGTGTGTGTGTGTGTGCACAGATTTGGTACCATGCCTGAGAGACAGACTTTTTTGTGTTATTTCCTTACTAATACAAAAGAGCCTTAATCTTTGTGATACAGCTGAATATTGTTGATACCAAGGTGTTCTAATCTATATAAGGCAAAGAAACACACCTTATTTACTACTAAGCTGACCTGTGACTATGGAAAGCTTCAGATCATCGATTTCCCCTGAATTTCCTATCCTGCAGTGACTTCCAGGCATCATCTTCTTATTGGCATGGCCAAAGCCAAACTGGGACTATAACTGGGACTATAACTGGGACTACAATGTTTATTTATGCTTTGCTAACCTACTATTTATATCGATTTAACATATTTCCAAGGTTATCTTATGCTATTTAGTAGACTAAGGGCTACTAAATGAATTGAGGTAACAAGAAACGCCTGAGTCAGCCACTTGATGCTCCAAGATAGATACTTGGGAATGACTTCAGAACAGATGCTAGCGCTGGTTGATTTTTCCTCTGTGATGGCATACCTGTGGCTTCTTCGCAGGTCAGCTGCACACCTCCTTACACCTTTGGAAAGTCACAGAGATTTGGGAGCTGAAGATCTGGTGTGGTGAGAGCTTCATGCCACTCTGACATTGAAGGCTGAGTACTGTAGCTCTGCTGGGTTTTTGAAGGCTTGTTTGGTACTCAGTGGAATAGAGTCTTGTGTTCCTGGAATGAAAACCCAAATTATTTAAAAATATTAGAAAATCCCAGTGATTTGACAAGAAGTGATAACAAGGAGGGTACTGAAAAGTTAGCTGTAATGTGGGTTTTCTGTTAAAAGCTCTGAAATCTTGCCATTGAATGATGCTGTCATAATGTTACCTTAGAAATTAGCTTTTTCCTCTTAGATTGCTTGAATTCATCCCCTGTCATTAATTTCAAACTCTAGTTGCAAGAAAGATTTTATTTTTCTACTCTTATGTCTGTGTGTCAGTATTCTGGGATATTCCTAGTAGTTTGGAAATACCTTTTATTTCAACTTCTGCCTGTCTCCCTTCCTGACATTCCCCTTTCTGCACACCACACAGCGATATCTTAAACTCTTCAGAGTTCTTTCTGCCTGTGTCATTTCCTCATTCCAAGTCTCTTGACCAGTATTTTTAGACAGAACGGCTTCTCAGTACACATTGAACTCCAGTTCTTTCACATGGAATTAAAAGTCTGCCCACTTAATTTATGATGACTTTGTCTATTGTACTTCTGTCTTCTGTGTTGTGTTTCCTCTGACACCTCTATGCTGTAAAAAAAGGCACTGGCTGTATCTTTCACTGGCTGTTTCTGTTTGTTTGGTTTTGTTCTTATTTTGCAAGAGGTATAATGCTAAGGGTATGCTGTAATAATAATTATAAACATTAGCGCTGGTTGATTTTTTTAGCATTAGCACAGTTGATCCACTCTCTCCTCTTGTGTCGTGGGCAATGGAGTGAGTCCCGTACCCCCGTGCATGTTGTTGTCTCTGTTGCAACGATGCAGTTTGTTTTGATGCTCAAAAGGGACAGTGTGCAGTCTTACGGGTCTCACTGGCACCAAGGACCATGCTTGCTGAGCAGTACTGATGCACATTCTCTGATATCTGTTTGCTCCTTTTCAGCCCAGGAGAGACCTCTCTGTCAAACATGTCGATAAAATGCAAACGGTTGAATACCTTTTATTGAGGTTTTAATCAAAGTGGCCCACAAGACTGTATAAAAGCACCTGAAATTTGGAGATTGACAGGAATACAGCAGGGGCATGACCACAGCAATGCCCTAGCCAGTTCTGATGTCCATAATTTCACAACAGTGTGGGCTGAATTAACCCTAACTGTAACTGTTGACTTTTACAGAGCTGCACAAGGCAGGACTTGGTGAATGTGGTCCTTTCTCTGCAATTAAACTACAACTTTATACCTGGTGTTAGTGATGATGCACAGATGCTGACTGAAATACATTGACTGTAATACTCCAATGTAGTGCAAACTTGTCAGAGAAAACTCAGATTGGCATTAGATAAGATGATTCATGAAATAAAATTAATTTTTAAAAATATATGCATTTCAGAATTAAGTCTACAATTGCTGCAAATGATTAGTTTACTTTTGGAAGAGAAGCAGATTGAAACACTTGTATTTAAATAAAATTAATTAATTAAAAAAATAAATAAAATTTTAAAACATAGTAGTAGCACAGGAATAATGTATTCACTTTAGTGCATTAGCTTGTGTACAATTCACAAATGACATCACTAGGCAGAGAAACAACATGGGTCCTTTACAGAAGCACTCAACCTGCCATCCATATGGCTACAGCTTGTGAACATCTGTGCAGGGTGTCCTAACATCAGCAATAGTATCGATACAAGTCTGAAAACTCCTTTTATTGTAGCCATAGGCTAAAAGTACTGATGAAGTTAGAGCCAAGATATTTTTAAAATAAAAGAGAAGGCTGAATCCACACACACGTTTACACCAAAATAACTGCATCCTTCTAAAAAATGGCTTGGCTACATGAGAATGATCATCCCTTAACTTAAACAGTTGTATTGGTATAAAAAGCAGTGTATGGGTCAAAACACACACCAGGGAATGAGAAGGAGCCCCTTAAAAGTTTTAGGAGAGCTCATACTCCTTCTAGGCTGTACCATTACTAGATGCTGCTCCAGTTTCAGTTCACTTAGAAATGTTGAATCCAACCCCCACCGTCGTTTCACTGAGGTCACTTGAGAGAAGAATTGAATTATTCATTGTGTTTTTAAAAGTTTTTGAACTTCAAATGTTGAAGAGTTCACAGTCTCTTCTATATAAAATACTGAATGACTTCAGAGAGCAGTGTTGATTTTACTCTTGGGGCTCTGCTGCTGTCCATAAAGCATTCAGGCAATGTTCTTGTAGTTTATGATGTCAGAAGTGTAATCCCTGGAGTGAATTATATATATTTGTATTCATGCCAGGTCATCTTATTACCCTAAGGTTTATAGACAGTCCGGCTGCTTCCACCAGCTGACAGGCTCTTAAAGTCTGGGCAGCACTTTTCTTCAGTAGCACACAAATCTCAGGTAAGAGTAAAGTCCCAGGCCTTAAGTGTGACGTCACGATAGTATGAGAGGAGTGTTAAAAGTTCAGGCCTGTTCCATCTGATCCTAATGAATGTTTATGAGAGCCTGCACCCTTTTACTTTCAGATGCTAACAGTGCTTTTGAAAGAGGGTATACTTTCTTTGAGACTGAATCTTCCTGTCCTTTTTCAAAAACAGTCAAGAGGCATTTTTTCTGTCCATCTCAAGTGCTCTACTGTTTAAAATACAGCATTTTTAAGCAGACTGCTTTGTATTTCCTGTTGCTGTTGAGCAGGTCACCAATGTAAAAGACAAAGTATTTTATGGGAGAAGGAGAGAGAAGTGTCTTTGCTGGTAGTAAGTACCATTATCTTCCTAGGGAGAGAATTTAAATTGTAATTATCAATCATTCTAATTCAGCAAACAGGGAATTGGGGAGAATGGCTTGAAACTCAGTTTTCAATTATTTTCATTGATCTCAGTATAAAATACATTTGCGATAGAGTAAATGGGCAGTCTTCTAGACTTATATGCTGCTCTAGGAGCAACACAATAAGAGCAATTATGAAAGTACATTATTCGTATTACTATTTGCATCTGGCAATGATTACACACTGATGGCTGGTACCCAGTCCAACCATTTGTTTTGCGGGGTTTGGTTAGGCAGGGAGGAAGCTTACTGGGGAAGGTAAGCTAAAGGTCTGACAGCTGCAGCGGGTGAGATTTAGTCATTTCCCTCTCTTCTGAGTGGTAGTGCTCTCGTGGAGATTTATCTTCTGTAAAGTCAGGTCTTCTGCATTGCTGAGCCTCTTCCCTTGGCTGACAGTTTTATTGTTCCAAGGGAGCAGAGCTGTCAGAGAAGGTCATTGCTGCAGAGGGGATGGCAGTCTCTCAGTACCTAAGGCCAGTCCCACAGAGAGTTCTGAGGACCCTGACAATGACTTTCACCTGGACTCTGAAATCATGGGGGAGTTTGCACAGAGAGCAGCATGCCAGGATGATGTGTTCATAGTGGCTTGTGTTGCTAAGCAGACTGACAGCTGCTTTTTGTAGCAGCGGGAGTTTGTTCACTATATCGTTTTCGTTCTTGGACACAATGAGACGCAGTAATTAAGCCTGGAGGTCATACGCATGTGGATCCTTGCTGCCAAGGCTGTGTCTGATAGATGCTGGAGAGAAGGGTGCTTTTCAGTACTTCATCCAAAAAATGTTGGCGTTTAGTAAGGTGGCAGATTTTTTTTGTCATTTCTGTGTTGTCAGCATTGTGAGTGAAAAGGAAGAAGCAGTGGTTTGACAGGATGTAGGAGTAGTTCTTGCACCCTGTGCATCCCATACATCCTCGGGATACATGGTCTCCATGGGTACAGACTGGGGTTTATGTGTTCCCCAGTTTGCTCATAGGGTGTCAGTTGTTGACTAGATGATTAAGAACACCCTGTTAAAAACTAGGTTTCAAATTTAGCTCTGTATTAATGTCTGTGTAACTAAGGAACAAAAGCCCGTCTGTAGTCTGATTGCTTTCCTTCCTTCTCCAGTGCTTTCTTTAGCTTTTAATTTGCTTGAAAATAACAACAAGAAAGTATTTGCATTGAACTAATTGGCACATTAAGAAAAAAACATGCACATCCGTTTCCTAAATGTAAAAAGAGGAGACTTGGTGCTCACCAGCGTGTCTGACAGCTAGACTAAATACCCTGTACAAACAGTTTTCATGTCATACTCTTGAAATGTTTTTACATGGAGTAGCTAACAAGACCTTAAAGGATTACTCAAAATTGTGTTTCTGTTGAGCATGTATTGCCACAAAGAGGCAGTGAAAAAAAAAAAAAAAAAGGAAGAAAACTCACTACTATCACCACTAATGTTACTGTAGTATTTTGCGGGTGTTCCAGCACTGGCTTACATTGGTGGCAATAAGCATATAACTTATTTTTAAGTATTTGTGCACCTTACTGACTTTTATAGGCAGCCTAGCAACCCTTCGTTCATCATGCAGGTTAAAAATGAGGAGGGAGAACTTTTTGTGAAGAATGCTGGTCAGAAAGGGCTTGGAAATTGGAAGCAAGGAATCTGTCTCCTGCTGCTATGTTCAGCAAGCCACCTTGCTAACTTAAGCACTTAACTGCAGTACCTATATGCAAAGCATCAACACCTTTGTGCCTTTCTCTAGACAGTGGAGAGACACTGCTACCAGTTCTTGTTCAGAGGGCAGCTCAGTCTTTCCAAGAGCTGAGTGGCCTCTGAAGATGTCTGGCTTTTCATCTTGGTTGTAGAGGAAGCAAGCACGGAAGTTAAACTTCTGAACTTATGTGAAGAGAACTCAAGGCTCTTGTGTACAATATTGGTAAGTAGGAAAACATTCAAAACATACCAAAGTCTATAATTACCTTTCTAAAAGAAGAGAATACTGAGGATGTCCAAGAGGACAGTTAACATGTACATGCACTCACACTGTTTGGTGGGGAACATGAGGTACTAAAGGACAGGGCTGAACCCTGAAAAAGAAACAGATGGTTTGTACTTTTTTCTTTTTTCCTGATGTTAATCTCAGTCATCGCTTTCTGTTTGGCTTCTGAGCTTAATCTGTCAGAACCTAAGTAATTTAAATGCACATACTGAAGAGAAATGTTATTCTTTCTTGCATCATATATTCCTTGTGCTTATACTGGTTGTTATTAAATTCTTGGAGAGCTTAAGTCCTCTTTGTGCTGTACAGATGCTGCAGTTTATTAGGACATGTCCATGTGTTGGTAGAATTAAGGAATTCTCAGTTTTCACATGCTGATTTTCTACACTATCCACTCTCAACTTAAAATGTAAAATCTTTTATCATTGATCCAAATAGTTCCTTCATCTATTCTAAGGAGTAGAAACAATCATTGAATCATAGAATCATAGAATCACAGAATAGTTCAGTATGGAAGGGACCTTTAAAGGTCATCTAGTCCAACCCTCCTGCAATGAACAGGGGCATCTTCAACTAGATCAGGTTGCTCAGAGCCACATCCAGCCTGGCCTTGAATGTTTCCAGGGATGGGGCATCTACCACCTCTGGGATACCTGTTCTGGTGTTTCACCATCCTCATTGTAAAAAATTTCTCCCTCATGTCTAGCCTGAATCTCACCTCCTTTTAGTTCAAAACCATTACCCCTTGTCCTGTCATAACCAGCTCTGCTAAAACGTCTGTCTCTGTCTTTCTTGTAGGCTTTTTTAAGGTACTGAAATGCCTCAATAAGGTCTCCCTGGAGCCTTTTCTGTGCTGAAAAACTGCAACTCTCTCATCCTGTACTCACAGCAGAGTTGTTCCAGTTGATCATTTTGATGGCCTCCTCTGGCCCCTCTCCAGCAGGTCCATGTCTTTCCTGTACTGAGGGCTCCAGAGCTGGATGCAGGACTCCAGGTGGGGTCTCACCAGAGCAGACTAGAGGGGCAGAATCACCTCCCTCGACCTTCTGGTCACACTTCTTTTGATGCAGCCCAAGATATGGTTGGCCTTCTGGGCTGCAAGCACACATTGCCACCTTGTGTCCAATTTTTCATCCCCCAGTACTCCCAAGTCCTTTTCCGCAGGGCTGCTCTCAATCCCTTCATCCCCCAGCCTGTATTGATATTGGGGGTTGCCCCAACCTAGGTACAGGACGTTGCACTTGACCTTGTTGAACCTCATGAGGTTTGCATGGGCACACTTCTTGAGTTGATCCAGGTCCCTCTGGATGGCAAAGTTGTCATCCTTCCCAGAATTATGATTTTTTTTTTGTTACGCCAGGGCAATTCTGGCTTAGTAATTTGCCTTGAAGTGACTAAAGAAAATCCTGACTGATGAGGGTAGATACATGTGTGTTACATTAGTAGGTGCCTACGTTCCTCGCTCCTTCCATTCCTTCTTCCAGAACTGGCACAAGTAATCACGTTGGCTACTTGTCCCTTCACTGATAGCAAAGTAACTATAAGTAAGTCAAAGTCCTATAATAGTCCCATAGTCCACTGAGGACTGGAGTGGGCAACTTACTACCAGAAGTGATTCAAAGCAAAGAGGATTGCTCTGGTTCCACAGGGGCCATCAGACTGGAAAACTGGATCCATGACCAATTCTTTCTGTAAGATGAAGGAAAGCCTGTTGTCCTGAGTGTGCAAGGGGGTTGTCCAGAGCAAGTCTTTCAACAGTGAAAACAACTTCTGTTAGTTCTCTGGTGGCACAGAACAATATTGGGCACTTTTATTTCCCAGTTCTCTAAGTTCAGTGTTAGGTTTTTATTTCAACATAATTGGAAACTTGGGAAGGAGTCCATCATTTGGCTTGTTTTGATAAGATGAACGTGTTTGTTGTACATATAATTTTACTGAATTTACAGATATGTGCAGTTACCCTTCTTAGAAAAAGTATTTCTAGATGAGGTCTAGCAGAGGTTGTCTACGTTGGTCTTAAAATAGACAAAAGCAGAGTATTTTGATTGTATTAAAAATGTCTGGAAAAATCATTAGTCTGACAGGGAAAGTTCTAGGGCTCCTCCCAGGCTTAATTTAGTCGAAGAATGTAAGAGTTTTGGAAAACAAGGTAATATAAAAGCTAAAATGGTAAGTTAATATTTAATCTGATTGAAAGTATTAGTATTAATTTAGAAACTTTTGAGATGTACTCTTTATTAATACAGAAGAAACAGACAGTCTTTTTACGTCATTCAGTATAGGCACATTAAATGTAAAATGAAGTCTGAGATGTGAACCAAAACATTATTTTTAATATTACTAATAATTACTTCCTGTGTTACTAACTAAATGGTGTCCAAGTAATGCAGGTGGCATTTTTGCCTTTAATCTGGTAATATGCCAGAAGTATGTTTTGAAAAACAGAAACATAGAAGTAAGAAAACCCAGCCAGAACACAGCTATGTGTGTTGAAGGAGAATTATCAGTGTCACCTCATTGCATCTTGATATTGTGTTATATTTCTGCTGTATTCTCTTGGCTTGGATAGAAAAGTAAAGCTTGGAGACAATTAACTACAACTACTGAGGAATTCAGTAATAAGCCCAAAAGAATCATAAAACTGTGTTTAAGTCAATAGCTTAAAGGAAACAGCTGTGCAGGAACAATGACTGCTGAAACAGAGTGTATCTTGACAGAAGCTCAGATCTCATATATTTCAGCCTTGTTCATTTGTCAACATAAAGGAAAGATAAAGTCTTGTGGGATTAAGTAAACTCCGTAGCTAAAAATATAGTTTGACACTTCTTGTAGACACACGACAAGTCTACACAAAGAATATATTGATATTCTTTTCAGCTATAAAAGAATATGTTTTTAAGAGAGTGTGAATACTTTTTTTAAATTTGGATTCAAGCAGTGTAGCATTAGTGCCTTCAAATAATTTTAACCAGATGTTGTTACATTTTTCTTCTTCTCAAGTTTTACAAATACAGATGGTAAGGAAATCATGTGTGAAATATTTCTAAATGGAACCCTTAATTAATATTTAGAAACTATTTTGCAGTTGGTAAAATTTCTAATACTGTTTATCTAATTTCTTAAACTGTGTGTCATAATTAGAACTGAATAATTTTCTTAATTTTGTTCAGTAAATGAAAAATTTTTGTCATTTTAAGTTCTGTATTTCATATGTACTTTCCAGCAACTTTATAGCATACCTATTCAGAATTCACCATACTGTCCACACTGGTCCTAGTTGTGCTATATACGTTATGTATTGTTCATGAGGAGCAAGTGTCAGATCTGTAATTTACATCAAACAGTTCTGGTGAGAGTGTAATAAACTGTGACAGGAAAATCTGACTGCCTTGTGAAGCACCAGAATGCAAGAAGAACAGGAAAGGCTTTAGGCTAAACTCTGTTCTCTTTTAGGTGAGAATAAAATAATGATCCTTCTTGCCATATATTCACATCAATGGGCTTGTCCTAAAGCTTACAGCTGTGTAATGGAGACCAGAATTTAGATTTTTCAGCCTTTTTCATAGTAACTTGCCACTGATTTTAGCAAGACAAAGATCCTGAGTCAGGACTGCTGTTAACCTTCAGAAATGAGCAGAAGCTATTTTGGAATCGCTTGTGAATCATAAACTCCTCCATCTTTGTTTTGGTTTGATAAACCCGTTTGTATTGCCATGTGTACAACAGCTGAGGTTTTTCTTCCACATCAAACATCACAAGGTTAACTTTGCAAAGGGCAGTTCCACAGAAATATACTCTAATTTTCATGCATGGGCAGCCTCTTGGATTTTTGTGAGAAGTGTCTAACACCAGCTCACCTTCCAGTAGATATCTGGATGGTCCCATGCCATACTTCCATTATGTACTGTATTTGCAGCAACTTGTCATTAACTCTCAAAAAACAGAAGAAAAGAAGTCCTTGGCAAGCCATAACTACACCTCATCAATCCAGATGTGTGAACCTCACTGCTTCTAGAGGAGTGAGGTATCTCCAGTGAGGTCTCCATGCTTATAGCTGGAGCTACAGGTGTAACACGTCACGCCCTTTGCCTGGCCGATTGACGGTGAATTGACATGATGATGATGCCTTGAGGAGGTGAGCAAACAGCAGTGATGTATAACAATCTGAACATTAAGAGCAGAGTCAGAGCTTGAAGAGCATTAGGAGCAGAAAGGTACAAAGCTTTTCCTGTCCTCTTATGCCAAAGTCTCAGACTAGGGATTTGGGCCAAGAAGTACTGTAACCTTAGAAGCTTATTTAAAATGCAAGTCACATTAGACTGTTTTTCACATGGAAGACAAATGTCATTTACCTGCAAAGACAACTCTAGGAAAAATAAAGCATGTCCAAAATGTGCACATATCTTGATATTAACTGATAAAAAATGCTGAAATCTCCAGTATAGCAGACGGGAACGGCTGTCTGAGCAAGTTCATTCAAACTCAAATAGCTAAAGTGAAATGGGTTTTGTTCACTTGCTTTCCTTAACGTTTCTGTGTGGTTGGTACCACTTGTTTAGTTATTTTTTGTATCCTGCAGGAGCTACAAAGCAGCATGTACTTACTGCCATGACGATGTTGAGGTCAAACAAAAGCATGGAAACGAAGATGGCCATGGCCATGTAGAACCTTCTTAAGTGTCTTCTTCAATCTTTTTCTACCATCCTTCAGCTGAATATTACAACCACACACACAAGTCAGCAAAATGGCTCACATGAGCCCTCTCCATGCACTTCAGTGCTGCCGAAAGCTTTGTTATTTTCATCTGAGAAAGCTAACTACGGATTTTAAACTCCCCATTTTTATTCATAAGTGAAAAGGTCACAAAACAATATAAGCCATAGGAATCTGCTGCTAGTCGTGTTCCAACTGACAACTTAATCTATTCCTAACCATTGTGCCATAATATTTGTTGCTGGGTTTCTAATTTATGGTGCAATTAATGGGAAAGGAGTGTAGTCAGAAGCCACAGGACTTATTTGCAAGCTGGAATTTTGTTGCTATCACACTACTAACAGGAAAGAAAAAAATCTTTGCAAGTTATTATACTTATCTATAAAGCTTCTAAAAAATGAAAGTAATTATCATTAATGGATTTTCTCTGAAGTGGATGCTAATAAAAATACTGCAAAAATTAAAATCCAGAAACTTATTAGAGAGGAAAAATAATCTGGAACGTGAAAGAAGACAGAGGCTGAAAAAAGGTGATTTGGAGATTCATCCATAGCAATTCAAAATTCCTCACTTAAAAATTTTTATTAAAAAACTTCACAATCAAACTAACCAGATAGGTAAGCAACAGTTATGAAACCAACAATAAGTAGAGGCAAAGTGTATCGTAACTCCATTTCAGTATCTTCCCACAGTAGCATGAGTATTGTAAAAGTTTATTAAGAGCTACCATTTCTATGCTGTCTGGGATGCGTGCGCATTCTGCTGTAATATAGTATGGATATATAATACGTATAATGTACATACAATATATTTAGGATGTCATATAAGAATTTTGGCACATAAATGCCCTTCTTAAATAGCAGCCTTCAGACATGTATCCTTTTCATTGCTCCAATGAGGACTTTTTGTGATTCTATATCTAAAACCATGTGTGTAAATACGCCTTACTTGTTTTGCTTGGCTAAGCGCTTAAACTTGATATTAATTCTTCTATTTTAAATAGTTAATTCTTTACTTTTGTAACACTAATGTTGCAATATAACATCTTCAGCTCTGCTTCATTCTTCTTTCTAGAAGCGCTTTCTCTTGCCCATTTTTGTTTCCTAGCATTTTGAAATTTATTTTTTGCTAATAATTACAGTGGAGTTGTGACAGTGTAGAGGCAATGCAGATTGCCAGAAAGCTGGCATACATTTTCCTTTCTCATTGGCTCCCAAAGAACACTTCTAGATCATTTTGGGTAACCAGAAGAATCAATGGAGAAAATCCCTCCAGATGGATGGAGGGCAAAATTAGTCCCTGATCTTGTACAAAACCCAACCAAACCAAAACTTTTGAGCCTTGAGATCATTTGTTTATTTATTAGATAATATTATTTCAAGATGAGAATAGGAAGATACCCAGTGAGACCAGTTTGAGGATGGCATGCTATTGGGAGGCAGGCAGCAAGCTGGAGGGTCACTCAGTAAGAGGGTGGTATACTCCAGTGTAGCAGATTTCCTCACCTTAGAGACGGGGGCAAGAGCTTGAGCCTGGCATTGTTGAGTGCATTTGACTTCTAGTCTGTAAGCTGCTGTTCATATGAAAGTCTTTCTGGAACTGTGAACTAAGTTCATTTTTCAGGCTGTTAGTCTCTGTCAGTCTGACCTTAAGAGCACTCTGTTCAGGCCAGAAAGGCATGTGCATATGAAATATTTATTCCTGTGTTTATGCACAGGATACATGCATGGACAAAAATGCATGCAAAAATGCAAAACAGAAAGTGCAGATACACCTGTCATTTATGTATAAACTTTTTTTCTTGTACTAGCATTAGACTTGTGAATATCACCTTTCAGTGTGCTAATAAAAAATTCTCCATTAAAAATAAACTTATTGCTAATGTCATTTTACAAATTTTAAGCACTCAATAAATTTATTTTTCCAAAAGCCTACATCCCCCTTTTTCTACTTGTGAGAGGGCTTAATATAAGTATCTCCATGACACAGGAAATCAAACCATCATTTGCTGCTTTTGTGCTACATTAGTTGTTATACTGAAACAGTGAGCAAATTGTTATTTTTCTCATAATTTTCATCAATTCTATACACTAGATTGTAGGTAACAGCTCCATATATATCCTGTTTACCATCATTAATAATATTTTTGGTAATTGTGTACGCAGAAATGGAAAAAAACAATTTTACTGTAAATGGTAGAAATATTAGTTTCAAATTTTGACTGAGTGTTGTGCTGTGGTTAAAGAACTGGGACTGAAGAATATGATGCATGATCGTCCCAGATCTTTCACAGTTTTATTTTTGTAGTGAAAATGATTGACAGTAGACACATTTGCGTGGAAGGCCAGAGGCAGATAGCTTTACAACACAGGATTCAAGAGCTGTTCAAATTTATGTCCTACATTATTGGAACCGAAAAGTTTCCTGGTTGCGGGGATGGGTCTTGGCTTGGTGAAGAAGCTGTGTTGGAGGTATCATTCAACTGTGTTAATCACCTTCCCATTTCTACTCCTAGTGCAGAAGAAGCCCCAATTAATCAACATTTGATAAATCATCAATCAGAGCAAAGAGAAAACTCTTTTTTTAGCGTCTTCTCACACTAAACTACATTTAATTGATGTTTGCTGAATACAGGGCTATGACATAGTTTAACCTGTTAGCCTTTTAGCTGTAGTGAAAAATTCACATCATAAATCAATTTAACTTCATTACATTTCATTTGTCAATTGGAAAAAAATAGCAAGTGTCCAGCCTAATTCCAAATCTATAAAATCTAAACCCCAGCGTAAGAAGCACGGGGATGTGCAATGAATAGACGTCAGGCCTGGGTTGTAAGAATGAAAGCTGTGGTTTGTGGTACTATGTCAAAGTTAGTACGCCTGCTTCTCAGGAGGCCAAGGCATTTAGGTTAGCTGCCTGTGAACTGAAATTAAGTACGTGCGGATGTCATTCTGGCCCACTGAGAAAACGCTTTGGCTCGTGTTGATGCCAGTTTATATACTGAGCATGACATCACAGGGTAAGGAATACCCCTTTGGCCAGCTTGGGTCAGCCATTCTGGCTTTGCTCCCTCCCAGCCTCTTGTGCACCGGGCAAAGCATGGGAAGCTGAAAAGTGCTTAACTATCCAGCAACAACCAAAACATCAGTGTGTTATCAACATTCTTCTCATACTAAATACAGAACACAGCTCCATACCACCTACTAGAAAGATTAACTCTATCCCAGCCAAAACAAGGTGAGAACTTTAGGTAGTATCTGTTTTCTGCCTGTCTTTCAAGCACGTGGTAACAGTGGGGTCTTAGACCTGAACTTTCTGCTCCCAGAAGTTGTCTTTTGTCTGTCCTGGCTTGGTTCTTGTCCTGTGGGTTGATCTCCTGTATTACTTGAACAGCTGTTTGGATTCTCTTTTCGAACACTTCAGAAACGAATGGTCAACCTGAGATGTTCTAGGAGCTATTTTAGTATCTAGTTTAAATTGGTAACTTTCTCTAATCTAGGGACAGTTTACAAGTCAGTGGACGGAAGTGTAAACAAGTACTTTCAAGCTCTGAACTGGATCTCCATTCTTTTGCATCTATACATTAGTATGTCCATTTACTGAGTTATTTCAACCTCATGCTCTCATTTTCAGTATTTTATCAGTTCCACACTTCTCTCTTCCTATCTTCCATCAAAGTCACTCTCTTTCTAGAACTCGTTTCAGTCATCTCTGTCTATTTTCTTGTTTCATTTTCCCATAAAAATGATCAGATTTTTTGAAGCTGATAAGGGTCTTTATTAAACTTTTGCTTTCTGTGCATAGGATTCAAGAGGTCTTATTAGAAACTAAAAATGCCTGTAAATACTGTATTTTTACATGAGAAATACTTCATACCAGACCTAAGGTCATACCAATTTTAGCTAATCTAGAGCTGTTATCATATTTCATTCATCTGTTATAAAATGTTTTTGCCAATATACACAGAGGAACTGCAACTTTAATGAAAGTGTTTACAGATATTACTGTTTTTCAAGCATATATAGATTTATGTTTATATGCTTATATTAATAAACCTAAAAAATTCTGTTCCAATTTTTCAGCCAACTGACAGGGACATTTTCTTGAGAATCCTATTTATGTGACAAGATAAATCAGGGAACATATATTCCAGCTTTATGTGTTATATGTATACCAAGCATCACCACTTATATTTGTCATTTATGCTTGAAGTTTACCACATTAACTCTGCTAGACAGTCATTAAGCCAGCAGTATGCCTCCTAGGTTAATATGCAAGTGTATTAGCACTAGCTTAGTTTTCCTTGGACTGTCTTTCAAATGGGAGGTGGAGTGGAGTTGTCAGATACAATGTCACAGTGCTCTCATAAAATCAAGCTGCTCAGTCCTGGGATTAATAATTTTAAAATACATTTTTCTGAGCAAGGGTTTATGATGAACAATGAGAATTCAGAGGCATCGAAACTGGAGTCTAGGGACTGGTTCAAAGATGACCTATCATAGTCAAGGCAGAGAGGATGAGACTTCAGTAATGCAGAAAGTATATATTTGGTCTAGAGTTGATACAACTTAAATATAAAGTATATTAACTAAATATTTTTTTACTTTAACTATGGCAATACTAGATACCCAGTAAATACAGTATCTTTTTCTTTTCCCAGATAAAGTGAATTTTGTTGTCTCATACGCTTTGAGAATATGCAGTTATTGCTTGAGAACACTAATAATCTGAATTTTTGTCTTCTCTTTACAGTTATGAGACAAAGGTATATTATTTAAGCCCTTCTGTTTATGATTAGTCATTGGAGAGCTTTTTATTTCTCATTTATCAATAAAAATTTCTAGAAGGTATTAAGATAACGTCATCTGGGCTCTGGAGGGGGACTTACATTTTCCCAAAATATGGTGTTTCCCTCCTTGTGCTAAGAGAGCAAGGCAAAAAGCTAGAGCTCAGCCAAATGGTCTACTCAGAAAAGCCCAAATGATAATGCTCCTGGGTTATGCTAATATCATAAGGGAGACATATATATACATAGACAGGATGAATGAAATAAAGGTGGTTTTAAATTGTACATTATAGCTAATCCGAGCATGTAAATATAATCTGCATTAAATTTTCTGAGAACTCTGGGGGGAAATGCAGAATTACTTTGTCCCAAAAAAACCCCACCAAACACCTGATGTGGCTGAAGAAAAGGGGTGACTTAACAAAACAGTCAGAAGAAAGGGGATAAATACAAAACTAAAACTAGTATTTTGTTTTATTTTATAGAGGTAAAAAGGTCAAAGCTTAAGGAAAAATAAGGCAGTCTTGTTATATATTCTCCATGGCATTATGCTAAATATGAAACAGCTTAGCAGCTTCATTAGAAGCTACTTGCCAACATTATTAATACATAATTTTGCAGTTATTGGAGAACATTCATTATTGCTTTGTAAAGACAGAATTTAAGATACCGATTGTGAACCCTTCAAAAGTTATGGAATGAGAAATGGCCAAAGCCTGAGTAACATGTTGAGAAGTCAACTGGTTTTCAACTAAATACCAGCCAGATAGTTTTCAACAGAAGGTGCACAAACTTATGCAAAACACTGATTAAAATGCTTAATCAAGTAAGCCATGATGACAAACAAGACCAACTGTAGAGCAAAGATTGTACCGTATCAGCTGTGCACACGGCATGGTTCAGCCTTAAGAAATGTCCACATGAGAAGTAATAATTGACCAAAAATTGTTGTTCAAAAGAGAATCTGATAAAAAAAATCTGTTTTTTATACCATGTTGATAAAGCAGCATTCTTTAATTTGTAACATCTGAACTTTGAAGGAAACCAACTTTCCTGTTCATGTAAAGTTGGTCTTGAGATTCTTCTCCTTTATTCTTTTTTAAAGAATATATTGTTTCTCTCTACAGTGTGTCTTATGAATATGTATAAGGTAAAAGTACGTTTTAATGAGTGACCATTAGCTGACTGCATACAGCTTTGTGTGTAGACAATAGATAAAGAATAAACATGTCAAACAAATGGCAAATAATTGTGCAACCATCATCTAATGTTATTTGCAGTCTTCTAAATTATATCAATTCTGCTTCCTCATGGAATTAATGTTTACAGATAGATAGTGAAAAGTATGAAGTCAGGAAAGAAAACTTGAAAAAAGTCTTGATTCTTTGTTTGTATAAGAGACTCAATTTCAAATGAAAGTATGGCATCCGCACAGACTTTATAATGTAAAAGACTGAATAACGACTGCATATTAAGGATTGTGTTCTCAAGTGTGCTTGAAAGTGGAACAAATTTCCTTCCGTTGTCTTTGAATGTTCTATTTGCCCTGAGGTCCTGACATTCTTTGACTCCTTATTGTCTAAAGAAACAAAAATACAAAGTTCTGCCTATGCTTGGGTAACCAAGCACTTTGGTTAAAAACTGCTATTTTCTATGGCCAAGGGGATGTGAGAAATCAATGTTACTACCAATCATTTCTAGCCATCCTTGACTTGTCAGCCTGCAAAAGCTGGTATCTACTTACTGTCAAATTGTCTGTGGAACATCTTTCAGCACAAGTCCAGAAGGAAGTATGAAATCCTGTCCCTAGAGTTACAGCAATTTCTCTCAGCTCTCATCTTGCTGTATCTCCTTTTCAAAATATCCTCTAGCAGCCCAACTAGTACTTAAGAATTCTTCACAAACCATTATCCCCTGTGTATATTCAATATTCTTCCCAAACAAGGATCAGTATGAAACATTTTCAGTTGTATCCATTAATGTTTAATAACCAGCTTTCCCCTTTGGTGTTTTTTATACAAAAAGATATCAATATTCCCAGTTGTTAAAAATTGTAATATTTTGTCTTGACTCTGCAGTAGCAGGAATTTTATCTGAAAGCCAAAATTTGGAATTTATTTGACTCTAAGAATGTTTTATCTTCCACTTTTTTTCAAGGCATTGTATTTGGTGGGAAATCTTTGAAAACACAAACCTTAAAAGCTAAATGCAAATAAAAGGAAACTTAATGATATTATCTTTCTTAATTTGGTATATCTGAGCTGGACCAATCTCATCATTTTAAAGGAATAGCAATATCACTATGTTTGAAACCCTATAGGCCTCCAGTATTATTATTCTTTAATAGAGACAA
Organism: Pampusana beccarii; assembly: GCA_013399365.1. NCBI lineage: Eukaryota > Metazoa > Chordata > Aves > Columbiformes > Columbidae > Pampusana > Pampusana beccarii. The sequence goes on from VWYH01007283.1 coordinate 246,990, forward strand.
TTTAAATTATTATCTCTATTTTCTGAATAATTAATCCCAAAAGTTCCCTACTCAGGGAATAGGGACATTTTGTGTTCCTCTTTCAGCACGGAACAATCCCAATACAGTTTAAGACTAATCACTATTTCTCTGCTTTTTGAAAAGATACTACATTCCTTTTATGCATTTTGATGGATATTTTTACATTTTAATTATAATTTAACGTGTTAAAAATTGACTGTCTGAACATTCTTAAAGAACAGAATCTGACACAGAAAATAGTTGACTGACTTTTTCAAAGTGAAATATTTGTTATTCAGAATAGCAACTGACTTTGTAGTAGCATCTTGAGATTTTCCTCTGTTGAAGTGGAATTGGTACAAATCACCTTCCACTGAGTACCTTCCATTTACACTCTATTCTGGAAGTAAGACCAAAGTAATTTTTTTTAAACGGATATTGGACAAAACGGTGACCATGCAAGCACATCAAGTGCAGAATTGTACAGGAAATGGGGACAAACAGAAGGATTTCTAAATTGGATTGTGTTTTCAATGTGGTTGTAGCTTCAGTGTATAAGGGTAATTAAAACCAATTAATAATGTTGCTCATAAATTTGGCAAAAGACCAGGAGCTGAGCAGAAAATTCTTTTAGTTGTATTATCCCCTGTAGTGTGATAAAGAAAATACTGTAAGGAGCCATGGGAAAATTTTTTAAAAGTTCTTAATGAATTTTTGCAGTTTGTTTTCTGTTAACAGTTTTCATTTTCAAGTTAGTATTTCTAGAAAGTATGAGCAACTTGTTCAGAATTGTTCTCATTCTCTACTTGGACTGAAAATATAATCATATAGTAGTTGTATTTGTTGAGTGCAGGACAGAAAAGGCCACGTAAAGGAAGTTTCAAGTTCCCGTTTACTTATTCTGAAGCTACAGCTTCTCTGTGCCAAGCACCATAAAGAAGTGAAATGGATTGAAACCACTCTGAGCTGTCAGCACATCACAGCTCTGAACCAACTGGAAAAGCAGCGTGGTGTCAGCAGCACGGAGATGGATTTTCCTTTAATTAGGCTCTTTGTTGTGGCAAGAGGAAGCAGGCGCGTGTCTCAGCAGAGTGGCCTGTGTGCCTCCCGCACGTCGCTGGGGACCTCCCAGTCTTCAGATGGTTCTCCTATGGCTCACATGCCTCGGTGTGAGAGAGTGGTGGAAGACAGAGGGTAAACGTCAGAGCTCGAAATCGTATCCTTCATTTTTATTTCAATTGATGAGTTCGTTTTTACCAGTTTCTGCATGATGTAGACACCAACGGAGATTTTTGAAAGATGTGCTTATGCTACTTATATTTACTCTAGTTAATGTTCGCTGTTGATCTAGAACACACTGTGTAAAGTGAAAACAATTCCAAACAATCAAGTGGCAAAACATACCCAGTATATCTCACATTCACTCAGCTTCTCCACAAGAAGATACTTCCTCAACAGTAACTAAGTGGAAGTTAAATAGAGAAGAAAACAGCAACATCCCATATTATTCATTAGTGGTATGCTACTGTCACAGAAGTTTCTTCTTTTTTTACTCCCTCGTCTGCCATAGAGTCACCTTAACACTACGTCCTCACTGGAACTGTTGCCTATACATTTGATGGGCTTCTATCATCCACTAGGTCACCAAATAGAATTAAAAGGTATTAGTAGGAAAGGGAAAGGCAGGTGAAAAGGCACCTAGTGGCATATGTGTTGTCACTTACGGACACCTGAAGAACAAAACTACAATTGTCAGAACAGCAAATTATGACCTTCTGGCAAATCAAAGCATAGACTACACGAAAGAAGTTGCATTGACAGTTTAGAAGTATCACTTCTAAGTCTCTGAGGGCATCATGATACAGATAAAAATGTTGCCACTGCCCAAGAGGAGCAGTTAAAGGCCCATGCAGAAAGCTGTTTGCATCAGTTACAGCACATGAACACTTTCAGATCTTATCAAGAAAATTGTTAAAAGGAGATGTTGAAAGAAGGCAGACCTGAAGTTAAATCTGATCAATAGGAACCTTTATCTTGTGAACATGTCTTGCATAGGACACCTTCGCATCTTGGTAACTGACATTTGACATTCTTTAGATACATGCCTAAACCAGTAGCTTGCTCCACAGAAGGTAAGTTGGTAAACTTCCTCTTTGCAAAGTCCAGAACTCTCTTTAGAGCGATCAGTTCACCATGTTGATACATCCAGAACTGTTGTCAATCTAGCAAGAACAGTTCAGCATCTATGTTGTATTAAGCCAAATCAAACCAGATTTTTTCCCAGTTTTTTATTGCTACTGGTAGTGACCTTCCTGAGCTCTATGTCCTTTATGAGATCAGTCAGTTGATCTTGTTGTCTGTGATTTGCAGACACATTCAGACATGAAGATATTGCTTAGGTTAAGACAGTCTCAGAGAATGAATCACACCTTAGTTACTATGTGCCACCATTTAGTGTATAGTTTCGTATATGTTAAAACAAATACTCCTATGTTTGTATGATTTGACTGTACAGCTATAAGCCTGGAATCTGTATGTTGCTGTAGTTTGTAGGTAAATGTGGAAATGCTCACGTTCCTGCATTATTCTAAGATACGATGGATCTCACTCTAACTTAAAAACTACTGCTTGCATATAGCTTAAATATTCCCTTTCAGTGTGAACACGTTTTGAACATTCTGTCCTTTCCATCAAGGTAGCAGAGGCTACCTGTTTGATCATCACATGCTGGCTAAATTCTTTCTTCGGTGCTTTGCTTTGTAGCTAAGTATACAAGATTCATAGGCTGAAAGAAAGGATAAATTGCAAAAAGGTCTGATTCTGTAGCTACAGGAGATAAGGAGTCCTGAAGGCTCATTCTTATTCAAGGCACTTGGTGTGTTTTTTTGCATTAAATCAGTGGATAAAACCTATAACACTGGTCAAAATTAAAGCACTGGTAGATCTGAGACTAAAAATGGGCACTCCCCTTTGGTATCTTTAATCAATAGTCTACCATGCAAAAGTAAAACAATGCAACTTTGGCATCGTTCCCTAGAGAGCTCTTCATTTTAAATCTCAAAACCACAGAAATACAGCCTGTGGAAACCTGAGTCAACCACCTATGCAAGTACCTCTGTATCTGGTGTTTCCATTGGCTGACTCTGCTCACCAGATTGGATACCCTTTTGCGATATGACTTGTCAGTTCTTGACAATCCTTTGCTTGGTACCCTCCAGGATCTGCCCGAGGAACTTGGATTCTCTATATTTGTCTGAATCTGTGTGAAATACTGTGGGCAAAAGCCTAATTTTCAGGCATAGGATGTGTGAATTTGGCCCTTTGCCTGTGATGAACCCTCATTCCTAATGAGCCATCATGCATTTCATTAACTAAGTTAATGACACTGTGATTAGAAGCACTAAGAAATGTAGGAAACAAGGTTGGGATTCATATTACCAGACTTCCAGTGTCAGCACTGTGAACATTTGAGCAGGTTCTGTTTTAGAGAGAAGAGAAATAGGTACATCTTTACAACAGAGCCCATTGGGAAATGAACTGTGCCCCAGAGATGCTTTTTTCTTTTCACTGACTATTAAAAGAATCTGCATTGGTCTGGACGCATATGGCATATGTGCACCAAACACAGCATGACTTGGGTCTCTGGCCTCTTACCAAAACCACCAAGCTCCCTAAACAAGTAAAGCAAACTCCTGCCATGTCAGCCTAAGATGGAACTGAGTTGAATGCCTTCAATAAATATCATGGTGTGGCTTTATGCCATGCACTTTGTAATATGTGGTGTTACCCAGACCTCTGCTTCTGCATTTCTGACACTAATAGGGTAAAGCAAGAAGAAAGAATTTTCTGAAACATGGTATCAGTGATTATATAAACAGCAAGTGCTTGCCACAGGGCAGTCAGTATGTTTTTGTTGCATATATACAGTGATTTCTGTGCACAGTAGGGACTTGAAACATGATAGGAAATGAGGTTGTGCAGGTTGGTAATTTTTTTTTTGCCAAAGCCCTACTTCAGTTGTACAATTGTTCCTAAATAGTTACTGATATTTATAAAGTGTCAAGGAATTTCCACTTAAAAGAAAATTATTCTTCTTTTTTGTTTGTTTTAGATTGATGAAAGAAAAAAAAATCTATTCAGGAGTTATTTCTGCTGATATTGAAGTACAAAGTATGATTTCCAGAATAACTTGAATAGACCTAAAATAATTGCAGACCAGATTTCTCCCTAACTCACCTTTTGATATTTAAATAACTTTTTCACCACAAATTGATTGTGGGCTAGACACTGGCTGTATGGAGCATTCTGCCTTAAGATGGATTGGAAAATGAAAGGAAGTGCTGACAGGGGAGACTTTTGTAAACTTGAGCCTAAAATGTATACATTTCTGGTTATTCATGTCTTGTTCCTGAGTTGTTATCCCTGCATGGATTGTGACTATGGCAGAAACTGCTATGATAATATTCAAAAACCAAATCAAGATCTGCTGGCTAAAAAAGAAGAGGATTTCTGCTTCCTCAGTGGGTGAAGAAATAAATTTGCATGAGGCAGTAAAGATGACAATAATTACTATAACCCCCTTCGTGTTTATACAAAAGAGGTTCTTTAAGTGGTGGAAATTTGGGTGTAAGTGCATGTGTGCGAATAGAGGGGATCAGGAGAGTAATAGCTTGTAATATTCTGGAAACATTTTATTGGTGGGAAATGTGCAAATGCACAAAATAATACTGAGGGCTGTTGAAGAAGCAACAAAAGTGAACCATAGTATTATTTATCATTCATATTAATCACTGAAATGTGACAGGAAATTAGTGTTGTTTTTCAGGATTTACCTATTGTTAAAACAATAGTTGTTAGTAAGACAAGAACAATGTGTTTGCTCTGATTAAAACGAGAAAACAATTAAAGAGTAGATTGAAGGGGCCATATTTTATCTTTGTGATTGCTGTTGCTTTGAAAATGCGAATATAAAAAAAAAGTAACACAAGCTTGAATGTTTTCAGGGTAGGAATACAACTACATTAAGAATGTTTGAAAATGTAAGAAGCAGACGAAATCTAGCAGCATATTTACAGCTGACTATTAATATTATCTTGAAAAATATCATCCTCCTTATAGATCAGTAAGCCTAAGTACAAATATTTGTTACATTTGTTTCCAAACATTTACACATTTAGTATATTCCAAAATGCAGCATAGTGGATTAAAACAAATTAGCAGTTATTTCTGAAGAATGTGTAATGAAGTTTTTGGTACTTCTGCTCAATTGACAAAACAATTCCATAATTAAAGAAGGCATTTCATATTATCATTGTGTAAGCCATGGAAGTGTTGGTGTATGATCCACAGAAGAGATTTTTTTCCCTAACATCCACATGAAAAAGCATAAAATTATTTTCCATATAGGTTGCTTTTGTACATCAAGTGAACAGCTCTGCAGTTTTTAAATATCTCAAAGAAGATGAAGACAAAAATGATGGACAGAAGCTTTTAATGATTGAATACTAAATGTTTCCCTGGTTTGGTATATGATTACCATTATGTAGTATAGTACTTGAAGACTGAGATATGATAAAGAATTGATGTGTAGTTAGCGGGACACCTATATATAGCTCTTACCTAAAAGCACATAGCAGCAAAGCAAAGGGAGTGTATGCACTCCGCCATATATTATACATTACCTCTCATTGGCTTCACACTGACTTCAGGAAACATAATTACTTTAACCTGATTTAGCCCCACTCACTAGAAAAAAAAAAGGCGTACTTTTCAGAAACACGTAAGCGGTGTTGAGTCTTTACAAAAGATGTCAAAGTGTTCTTTTGATGTGGAACATTGTGCTGCATGAAACCAAGCAGTGTGCACATGCCTGCTCTGGGAAACTGCCCTCAGACCTGCCCTGGCACTCTGGCATCCCCATCAATTAAATTCCTCAGTTGCAGGACTGCTACTTAGGAACTATTTAAAGGCTGAGTTTCAAATTAAACTAATTTACTTCTACTGATGAAGAGGTTTATGATTTGAAATAAGATATTTCAAAATTAAAAAGTGATTAAAATAGAAAAAATAACGCTTAGTACTGGAGTTACGTACTTGACAGTGGCAGATATGTGTATTTTGCCAAATGCAGAGTTATTCAGGCTACTTCATTCTCCAGCAATAGCACCATGATGTCTTGTCCTCCTGGCTGAGTAGTTGCCTGTGAACAACTTCTTTACTCATATGAGATATTGGAATCCTTTTGTCCATTAGACCTTTCACTCCTCGTTACTGTATAAAAATAATAAAAAAGATTTCAGAGTTCACCATTAGGTTTGTATTTCCAGGCTTTTCCTGTGGATCTTGGCTTCTACATTCTGTTAGATGCTGGCGGGCTGCTCTTACCCAGTTTTGAAGATTTGCGAATAAAGAAACGGAAATCTTCCACCGAGTGTTGGTCTCTACTTAGTGAATGTTACAGCGTGGAATACATCACATCCTAGAGAGCTTGTTCAGAGCCGATTTCTCTTTCAAGATAACAGTTTCTGCAGATGCTTATGTGCAGAAGTGCTACTATGGATCTATCCAATGTACTTTTATACTTCTAGGTTTCTAAAATGCAATTTGGCAGATCAGAACAGCTTGGCCAGCACCTCATGCCCCATTAGTTTTCCAGGAGTTATCAGTTTGCACTCTGAAGGTGACAGCATAGTTCCTACAAGTTCAGAATTTGGAAGATACTTTGAAAGTGCGACCAAAGTATTAGGTCACCTTTTTTTATTGATTTTTTTTTTTTAAATAAAGTTTCACTTGCAGTTAGCTTATTAATTGAAAAGATACTTAGCCTTACCTGAAACTCCCACTGCAGATATTGACTCTGCTGGAAAGGATCCTGTTGACATACAACACAGCATCGTTTGACATGACCGTCTAGGGCAGAGAGATCTAAAGTATGTGCTGAGCATCCTGAGTAATACATTCAAAGAGCAACTACACAGAAGGGGTAAACAATCCTTAAGGACTCTTGTTCCATTTAGTATATCTCAGGTGCCTTAGGTATCCTACTGTTCTGTAGGGTTTTTTTGAAGTTTTTATGATTTTGCTTTCTGCAAAATTTGCTTGTGCTTTTTGTCTGTGTAAGTTACATGCTCTGATTGTGACTTTGAGTCCTGGGTTCTTTCTTCCATAAGATATGACATAATTTTCCAAATTACTGTAGTATATCGTATCAAAATGAACCATTTAATTCTCTGCAACAAAAATTGTGAATCATGAAATTTTGATACCCATTTAATGATAGTAATATTCCTTTTTAAAAGCATTATAGTTATCTTCATAGTTAACGTGAAGTGGATGCTATGAATAGTTAATAAAGTTGTTGGGTTTTTTTTGTTTTGGTTTTGTTTTTTTTGGCAAATTGAAATTTAAGATACCATAATATATTACAATATATTGCAAGGCATACTCATTTTTTATGATGATATTTTGCTGTGGCATGTGTGTAACTTAAAAAGCCAGAGAATGTGTATTTTGCAGTTTGTGCACTTTAATAAACTGTAAACATTTCTCTTATGAGGCACTAAGTAAAATGAGAGTACACAGTCATTATATGTAGGGGCCATTCCTTTCTGAATTGAAGCAGTGTAATTAATTGATTAAAGTATATCGCATCTCTTAGTTCAAGAAAAAAATACATTGCTTAATTACTTTCTAAGTGGCTTTCCCTGTTTTATCTTGATTCTGTAGGACGCATGCATACATAGAATTACTAAGTGATCAATTGTTTTTTATTCCTGAGTATCCACAGTGTTTTCAAATATAGTCAACTAAAAAAGAGAGAAAAGTTTGCTGGCCAGTAATTGCATTGTGAAATACAAAGAGAGGGGGAAAAAAATGCACACTTATGCATCTCTTTATACTAAGTTGTGCAAATTAAATTAAAATTCATATTTTTTTTTCTTTTTATAAAAACATCATTATCATTCTAACAGCAGCAATGAGTTTTTTATGTTCCTATCTAAAACTTATTTGCACAATATGACAGTGTTGAGTGCTTTTCTCCCATGAACTGTTTTCCACTGTGACTGTCCTTGACCAAACCAGAAAATGAATTTGATTTCTCTAATGCAAAAGGTAATTGGATTTCCCTTTATGGAATGCATCCCTTTAATGACTGTCTCTGCTTCAGCCAATTTAGCTGCAACCAACCTGACATTGATCTGGTGATATGACTTTAAATAAATGCCAAATCTGGGAGATGAAAGACCAACTGTCTGATATCAGAAAGAACATTTCCTGCCTCATCTTGCCATTTTCCTCAGAAAATGTCTCCTCCTTGAATGTCATTCTTATGAAACATGCTACTCTAATAATTGGTCATACAGCAGCAGATTGCATCCTTCTACCAAATATAATAAGTATTTCCCAGAAAGTGTCTGGAGAAAATACTTTGAAAATTGAATAAAACCTCTCAAAATATCTGTTCTTCTTTGCAAATGTTCATTACTATGTAGACTCTTCCTAAGAGAAAAAGGTATTACTGAAGTAGTGGATTAAATCTCCACAGAGGCCTGGTTCAGCATTAAATATTTATCAAAACATTTATTTAGATAATAGGGATCTTGTAAAAAAGTATCATAGTATGCTGATGAGAAAAAAAGATGTACCTATATAAAACAATTAGGAAAGATGGTATTTCAGGATATAGTCTGTACTTTCTTTGGGCTAGACTTAATGGAATCGTAAAATCCTAGAATGTGTTTTTCTATTTATTTAACATATTCATTATCCTTTGGCGTGAGTCCCAAATGGAATTAGAACCAAAATTTAGAAGCTGAATGTAGTTTGTATGTTGTTTTAATTTATTCATGGGCCATGTGTTCTTTTTTTGACACTGTCAGTGTCATTGATTGAAAGTGGTAGCTCACACTCTGGATAGTAAACTGGATTTTTAAAACTCTGTGTATGAAAATAAATGTAGTGGGGAAAAAAAGAATTATTGACTTCAGTTTGAAGTTACTTCCTTCTGAACTCTTATGAAGAGTTATTTTCAGACTAATCAAAACACTTCATAATTATCCACTGCGTATTAATACCAGTGACAGATAGTAAGAATTTGTTTTACTTATCTGAATTTTTAAGCAGGTGCTCACCGCTGTTTCTTTTATCTGTTCAATTATTTCTTAATCTCTACATGTGGGTAGGTTTTTTACTCTTCTGGATGTTTTGCACAATGGAACTGATGAGTTTACTGTAATGTAACTTTCAGTGCTTCTTAGTACAGTTACTTGAAGTAAATGGATATGAAAACACAGCACCTCGAAAGTGCAAGTGCCTAAGGGTATTCACCTCCTTCACTTAGCTGAAAGTAATTTTTAATACTTTCGTGTTCCACCCAGATGCAGTGCGTGCATACGAGTCTCTGGACAGAGAAACAGATGGTCTCTTTAGATAGGAATTATGAAAATGAGAATAAATATTTCACACTTTTTAAATTTCATGCAAGTTTTGAGGGATTTTCCTGTCTCTGGTCCCAAGCGTGCTTTTCTTACTGATACCAGGAAGTGAGAAGAGATGATAAATGGCATACAGTGCTTAATTCACAGGCTTGCACTCTTGTCTGCAGCTCTGATTTCAAGAGTGGAAATTCTGCTGATGCTGTTCTCAGGGAAGTGAATCCTGCTGCCCGGGCTGGACCGGAAACCTTCATAGCCATAGGGAAATGTAGCTTATGGACAGCATTTTTTTGTAACTTTTAGACTAGTTCCTCTTCTTATCTTTGGATCTCCACATGTTTCCTTGTTCCTTAAGGAGCTGTGTGCACTCCTAGGGGCAGCATATGTAGGCCAATATACTTTATCTTGATGGCAAATAACACTGGAGATATTATTTTTCTACTGTCTAACTATTAAAATTATCAGAACTGAAGCAGGTGTGTCATACATAAAAGAAAGTGTTCGTAGAGTCCATGTTAGTACTTTCTCTTGTGACACCAGTTTAACTGTGTATTATTTCTTCTTTCCCCGTAGGTCACTGATATGATGCTTCAGGACAAACCCTATCCAGACTGGGGAAAGTCTGCCAGAGCTTTCTGGAAGAAAGGAAACATTAGGATCATTTTATTCTGGTAGGAAAATAACAAAATCAAATTATTGGAAATGAACCTTTTACAGAACATCCAAAAACATATCTTCTAATTGTTTGTGGCAGTAAGAAATATAAATGGAATATATGGCTGGAAAAAAAATGAAACTTAGTCTAACAAAAAATTAAACATTATGAAAGTTGTACATGAGTGAACAATTCCTAATCAGAGTAGTTGGTATAAAAATATAGTTTCAGAATGGGTTTATACTGTTTTTTAGTATCTTTGATGCTTTTTATAACTGAGTTGCAAAATTTTTGCTATGTGTGATAATATTTAGGTGTCCCATTGTCAGTCCTTGTAATTACAGTAAGTTGATGTGTCCTTTTGTGACCTTGAAGTTAATTGTAGCAATTCTTTGAATTAACACATTAATGGGATTTCAAATGATGAGTCATCTTCAGATTATGAAGAAAAATATTTAAAAATCAATGGGGAAAATTGTGAGGCTTACGTGTTTATTTTATGCCAAATGTAGCCTCTTGCAGGTAAATTTTATCTGTTAAAACAGAAAACAAATTGTAACAGGAAAAAAATGGAAGATGGAAAATGTATAGTATAAGAAGCAGTCTCAAGACCTTATAGCTGAAAATGAAACTGCAAAGATTTTTGTCAACTACATTTGAAGCAGAAAACCTCGTGAAAATATCAGTAGATATGCTGTTTTTTGAAGAGCAGATTTAGAAGGAATTGTTACAGAGAAGTTGAAAGATTTATTTAATGGCTTCTGCTACAGAAAATTGAATGAAATATTTATACTTTTCAAGCAGTAAAAGTAAGATATTGTATTCAATTGAGGCAGTTAAAGGAAATTAGAAGCTTAAAGACTAAAAAGAAAGCAGAATTAGATGGCTGATCAGCTGCAAACAAGGTTTATCAGGAACTGAAGGGGCTGAGCTGATGCAAATTTTACTAGCACTTAATTGCCTATTGAAAAACTGAATGTTAAAATTTGGCTCCTGGTTTTTGGTGGTGGTGGTTGTTTTTGTTGTTGTTTGTTTGTTTGTTTTTCCAACAAACTAGAATTATCGTACTGGCCTGTAAGTCTGTGTTAGCTAAATGGATTGAATACATCATCAATAATAGAATCATGAGCGAAACTCTAGATTAAATTTTCCTAAAAGAAGACAGCATAGTTTTGCTGAAAGAAAACCTTCTCTGATCTGTTAGAGCTCTTTGAACATGTCATCAAAATAATGGTTGAGGAAGAAATGCTTGATCTAATTTATTTGGACTTTCAAAGGGCTTTTGACAAGGTTCTTTACTGAAGGCAATTAAGGAAACTAGTAAGGCCCATGGAGTATGCTGAACTTTTAGGAATCAGCTCAGAAACGTGCAATGAAAGATAAAATAAAATAATAATTCTCTGCTACGTTGATAAGAAAGGGGAGTCCCATTATTTAATGTTAGAAGTAGTATTCAATATTTGTATACATCATATATATTAGTGACATGACAGAATTTAAAGATGAAGTAAATAATTCAGCAAATGATAGCATAAAAGAGGGATCTTAGAAAAGCTATTTGATAAAAAAATAACATGACTGAGCAGTTGAGTTATGGAGGGTGTGGGGCTCAAACAGCACCTTGCCATCATTGCGGAAAGTGTAGAGGAAGATTCTGTCTCATTGTGCTGGGGTGGGCAAAAAGTAACACAGGTGAATAAAAAACTTCTCAGACAGGTACCAAGTGGGCTAGCAATGATTACAGTCATGTGGTTAAGTCAGCAAAAACCTCAGTCTAGAACATAATTGATTTTTTTTTTTTACCCTTGTCTGAGGAATACCCTTGTCTGAAAGACTGGAAATGAGATTAGTTAAGAGTCATGAGAAAACTTAATTAAACTAACATACTGGAAGAATGGAAAAAAGGGTTAAAAGCAAGGTGACATGATAGGGAGATTTCAAATGTACACGCCAGACAGGGAGAACAATAAAACACTGCTGAAGGTACTTAAATATTTTTATGAGAGAGGTTTTGACTGCTTGCAGTGTGAAATGTAAATTCATGTTTTCTTTCAAGTAATATTCACATTAACAAATCCTACCGAAAGTTTAAAAGGGAGATAAAGTAAAAAATTATGGTTCTTTTTAAGCATGACTCTCATACTAAAGAGTATGCTTGATGGGAATTTCAAAAACCTAAAGGGTGACATAAGTGCTTTTATTTTTAGCCTTAAGCAGAGAAATAAAATGGCCCTGGGCAACAGCCGACATTCTGTAGAGACATTATTTATATAGCACACCTTAGACATCATTAAAAGTGGACTTTTTTTTCCAGGTAGGAAAAATAGAATGGAGAGTTAAAGTATTGATAATGTTTTCATGATAATGTAGGGTATTTGTATTTCATTTCTTGTTGCCTAAACAGTGTGATTTGAGGAGCCTCATTTTTGAAATATCCTAAATGAAGCATCCTCAATAGTTTGTCCTGCACAGTTACTGGTATGCCAAAATCCATTTATTCAGGACATTTCCTAGTGGCACACCTGTTCAGCAGAGATAGTGTAATACAGTGCACTCTATTTTAATCATTCCAAAGATAGATATGTGATGCACACACTACTTAATGTAACGAAAAATTTAGATACAGGCTGGAGCTGCTTTGCTGTTAATGACATTTTTATTTTCAGGTTTGCTTTGTAAAATTAGAAAATGTTTATGAAAGTACCAAAGACAGATGGATTGTCATTGGGATGAAGGAACCAACCACTTGTTTCTAACAGTTGATCATGTGACTGCTTTGTGTTTCTCATTTGGAAATATTTTCAGCTCTTCAAGGCAACTAATTAGCAAAGGTTTTCATTTAGCTTATCAACTCCTGTTTTAAATCATTCTCTGAAAACATTGATAGCAGCTGGTTATTGGTTGCTCCTGAGGATTCTGGCTGCCTTTTGAATGTCTCTTCAACATAACTCTTCCACAAACAGCTCAGCTAGCTCAAAAATGTCTATTTGCTATTTGCCTTTGTCTAGCCCATTGTTAAGGAGTTCCTTGAAGTGCCTTCTACTTTTTTTACACTGAGGAGCTATCTCTTTTTTTTTTTTTTTTAATAAAAAGGTCTACATTTTGGTCATTTCCAGCTCTGCTCATGGCTAATTCCACCGTCCAAAGGCACCTTTGTGTAATGCTGTTACCATCTATGTTATATTGCGTAGTGATACAATGCAAATAAAAACACGCTTCCTTGCAGATTTAAGAAAGCATATTGTCAACATGGCTTTTAGAGAGCCGTGAAGTATCTCAAACCCTGGTGGAATTACTGGGATGGTGCAGACGTGTGTGGGTTATGAAAGAAAGATACCCACAGAGAGTTAAATATCTGCACCACCTGGCAGTCAGATGAGGCTGCAGTAGAGAGACAGCTGTCTCCAGTGCTCTGTGGTTACCACCACTACAGCAAAGTAACAAGCATGAATTGGAATAGGCTAATTTATATTTTTTGGATGTGTTGATAATTTGGCTATTTTAGGAGAGACAATTTTTTATATTACATGAGAGAACTGACATTTGAAAGAAGCAACAAGAATACAAGGTTCTCGAATTAAGCCAAATAAAGATCTTGGACAAGACGGATGACAAGCTGATAGCAGTAGCTAGTGATAAGTTAAATAAATAGGACAATATAGAACAGTAGTTATTTTTAATGTTGGATGTTAGAGGAAGCAGAGAGAAAAGTACAATGTGAACAGATTTCTTGTTTTGCAAATAATTTTTATTCCCCTGGAACATGGAATAAGTCCAATCTACACTAAAGGTCTCTTTCTATAAGGACTTTTTTATAAGGAAACAACTTGTTGAGACAGAAGAAAGACAAGCAAATGCATTAAAAATGAACTACAAATGGAAGAGAATAATGTTAAGTGCATTCGTGAAAAATTACTTTAAACCAATTTATTAAATAGTTATGGGGTGGCTGGTTTTGTAGTATTTGTATTATTTTTCCCAGTGAACAAGCCTGTGCAATATTGAGCTTTCTAGATGGTACAACAAGGTTTTCTGAGAGCATAAGGCTCTTACACATCTGCACAGGAGCAAGTTCTCGCCAGAAGTGCATGGAGGTGAGGTTGTTAAAGTCAGCAAATGCTAACGCCGCAGTATGAGCTCAGGTTATATAGTTGTCACCCATATTAACATACAGGTCTCTGCCACCGAGGCCTGTGGTTAACCTCTGCCTGGTTTGTGCCTGAAATCACCATCTCCTCGTTACAGTGTCTTCCACAGTGGTCCGCCACATCCTGTGAAGAATCATGAGGACATCTCTGAGTTGTGTGTGTGGTTTGGTTAATAGGCGAGACCTGCATACTCTATCTCGACAAACTGTTCCAATATTAATTGTCCTCAAAACTTTCCTAATTGAGGATGGGGGCGGGGATTATAGTGAGCAAGACATAAAGAGTTCTTCATGTGAACTTCTAGCTATAGGGAAAAAAAGAACACCGTCAAAAAGAAACTAGTTTACTGGAGGAAAAGATCTGCTGAGGTCTGTGTCACCAGGGAAGAGAAAATTGAAATTCAAAGGTAGATTATCAAATGGTGGAGTGTAGAGATAACAGTGGATTGTGCAGCTGAATATTGATTGCAGGCAGGGTGACAGAATAATATATACAAGCTGAATGAATATGCAAGCAGCAGACTGGAATCCATTTCCATGGTGTCCCTGGTTAGACATTCATTGTACATGTACACAATAATCAGTCTTAGAATCATAGAATAATTTAGGTTGGAAAAGACCTTTATGATCATCAAGTCAAATCATTAATAATGTGTCTTTGACACAGGACTCACGTCTGAAATAATAGAAAGAACATGCCAACATAGAGAAGAAACAAAATAATGTGGAGAATTATAAATTTGTGATTCCCTACGTGTACTGTGTTTGACTTTGCAAACTAAATAATCTTTTAGTATATGTTTCCATAAGCTCTCTAGCTTTCTTTAATAAAAAATAAAACCACACATGCTCAGAAATGTATGTTAGTAATCACAGTACTTTGATTCAGCAAGTTAGTAACAGAGGTTTAAAAGCTTTTATTCAAATTGATTTTTCAGAGTTGCTACAGAGTACTAATTCATGCACATATGTTGTGTTTATAGAGGATTGTGTTAAACATGGTTTTGTGTAGGATTCTTAATTGGACAATATTTTATACCCTGGAAGTAGAGGAAGGTTTTTTATGAGATAGATAGCCATGTCTTCCATACAGAAATAGAACTTAGCGTCTTTAAGAGATTTTATATTATGCACCTCTTTGAGTGTTTGGTTTCGTAAGTTATATTTCCTTGTTCTATACTTTGATGGTCAAGATAAATGCATACTGAACAATTATGTTCTTTTCACATATGTGAATGTAGTTCATTCATTTGTTTCAAAAGGCAACTTCTTAAAACGTCAATTGTTTTCATTATAGGCTGCGCTGAGAAAAGCTAATTAGACATTATAGCTTTGTCAACCTAAATTATATACTAACCCCCAAAAAACAAACCTTTTGTAAAGTTTGACTAAATGTTTTTGCAATGCAGTCCCACAAATACAACTGCAGGAAACAAGAAGATATTTGCATCTATAATATACATGCATATACATACACGCATATACATACACATATATTATTCTCTCCTTAATTTTGAGGTATTTATTCTTTCATATTTAAGTAATTTATCTTGTGATAAGATACTGACTACTGAATGGAAACCTGGAATAATCTAGAAGGTGAGGCAGATTTCCTGGTAAGCAGAATAGTATAAAAAAACATAAAAATATTCGACAATATTATTGCTCTCAGTAAATCACAGGATCACAGAATGTTTGGGGTTGGAAGGGACCTCTGGGGATCATCTAGTCCAACCCACCTGCTAAAGCAAGTTCGCCTAGAGCAGATTGCACAGGAATGTGTCTGGGTGGCTCTTGAATGTCTCCAGAGAAGGAGACTCCACAACCTCTCTGGGCAGCCTGTTCCAGGGCTCTGGCACCCTCAAAGGAAAGAAGTTTCTCCTCGTATTCAGATGGAACCTCCTGTGCTTCAGTCTGGGCCCGTTGCCCCTGATCCTATTGTCGGGCACCACTGAAAAGAGTCTGATCCCATCCTCTTGACATCCACCCTTGAGATACTTATAAACATTAATAAAATCCCCTCTCAGCCTTCTTTCCTCCAGGCTGAACAGACCCAGCTCTCTTAGTCTCTCCTCTTAAAGAAGATACTCCAGCCCCCTAATCATCCTTGGAGCCCTCCGCTGGGCTCTCTCCAGTAATTGCTTGCCCTTCTTAAACTGGAGATCCTCGAACTGGACACAGTACTCCAGATATGGCCTCACCAGGGCAGAGTAGAAGGGAAGCAGAACCTCCCTTGACCTACTCGTCACACTCTTCTTAATGCACCTCAGGATACCATTGGCCTTCTTGGCCACAAGGTCACATTGTTGACTTATGGTCAACCTCTTGTTGACCAGAACTCCCAAGTCCTTCTCTGCAGTGCTGCTTTCCAGCAGGTCTGCCCCTGACCTGTACTGGTGCCTGGGGTTATTCCTCCCCAGGTGCAGGACCCTACACTTGCCCTTGTTGAATTTCATCAGGTTCTTCTCTGCCCAGTCCTCCAGTCTGTCCCAGTCTCACTGAATGGCATCACAGCCTTCTGGTGTATCAGCCCTTCCTCCCAGTTTGATACCGTCAGCAAATTTATTTTATTCTTACACTGTAAACAAAGTGAATAACTTCAATTTGGATAAGAAAGACAGTAAATAAATTCTGTACTATTTCCTTTTTGTCTCAATGCAAAATATTCACTAAGGTCCTCCATAGAGGATTTATAGTGGGTAATCTGACTACTAATCTGGGCAGACATTGTTAAATATATTCTGAGATGATAAATCTATCCATGAATAGTAATTATTATATTTAGTCTGGCAGTCAAGATGTATGATTACCATTTGTCAAGAGATGACTAAAATGTTTTTTACAGCATTTATTTAATTTCTGTGCTTAATAGTATTGGTAAAATATGCTGTAATATTACAATTGCTTAAAACAGAAGAATGTTGAAAATAAATCACCATAATCCAGACTACTGGACTTTCATTAAAATGGTAGTTGTTTAAGGTTTCTACCTATTTTTACTTTTCATTTCACCTTTCGAAAATATTGTATATATATGAAAATATTGTATTATCTGAAATAATCACATAAAATTTGTTGTTCAAACCTATGTTTGATGCTGTACAAACTCTCTGGTTCATCTCCTAAGGAATACTTTTCCATTTTGATAAAGTGCTTTTACAGTGTCTAGTGTGGAAAGTAACGGTGGTTAAGACTCACCAGAATTGTTGAAACTTGACAACCACATGACTCAGACCTGTTTTTGGGACCTCATACATGAAGACTACAGTGTCAGTAATTCAGGGTTCTCCCATCTATCCGCTCTCCCCAGTAAATACTCTTTTCAGCTGGAAGCGTTACTCAGTCCTCTTCTAAGATGCTCCTGCCTCCTCACTGATTTCCAGTACAAGCAACCACTCAGGTTCCTGGGGGAACACATCTGTCATTTTCCTTCCTCCCTTTCTCCTTCCCTCCAACATAGCAGCAGCCCAATATTCTGCCGACGTGTGCAGAAGCAAGAGAGAAAGGGCAAGGCAGACCTGGAGCCCTAAGCCAGCTGTGGGGTGGCTGGCTTCCAAGATACCGCTCACTACTCTAACATCGTGGCCTGTCTCAACCTCTCCCTGGCTTTTCTAGGAAAATCCAAGGATACAGGAGCACCTTGGGAAATGCAGTCAGTCCACAGACCACCCATGTGGCCGCATGTTATTCATGGACTAGTAATGCACTGCACGAGAGGTAGATGCTTTGCGTGACTTTACTTATATATGAGCAGAGAGAACATATCCATATGTGAAGGGGTGTGCGTGAAAGTCTCCCATCTGTCTCACCTATCAAAAAAGAAATTTGTATCTTGCCTATGCCAGTCTAAATTTGGAAAGGCTGTATCATGTATTTTTCCCCACTCTATTTGTGATGGGAAGAATAGTGAAACAAATCATTCCTCACCTCACTTTTCTTCTCAGAAGAAAAAGCATTCGAGGGAGACAAAATCAAGTTTAGGGAACTCTGAGATCTCAGATTAAAAAAAAAAAAATACTATAATTGTGAGATCACTTTAGCATGAAGAGTAGGTGTGTTATTTTTCTTGTTCGAGTAACATACAGTAGTCTCACCCTGTTTATTTTTTTCTTATGAAGACTCCTACAGATCAAACAAAAATATATGTTGTTTCTTACTTGCATTTGAATGAGTAAGAGAAGGGTTGGCAGAGAGGGAGAGTGAGTGTAGCATGGCAGCTTTCCTCTGGTGTGATGAAGGTTGCACACGTGCAACCACACACTTGAGACAGCAATAGAGTGGAAGAAGGGAGATCCTCACACCCCTGCACAAGCACCATCATGGGGGTGTAAGAAAAAAAAAAAAAAAAAAGAGCAATCTGGCTGAAAGAGTTACACTGAAGAGAGAAAAGGATCATCCATTAGCTATAGTGAGGTTTTGAATTGGACCCACACACTTAAGTGTGAGCCTTGATTTGGCTTTAAATTCTTTGAACTGCTGTAGTACATATGTATTTTATAGCACATTTTTTCAGTTCCTGAGCCTGTTTAAGCTTTTTGAGTTATATTTGGTATCTACTTGCAATTCAATAGCTGATAGCCTGTTAGAAAAAAAAGGCTGTTTTTATTCCTACATAATTGCTAGATCCCTAAGTATAGCCCTCATAATTGGATGGATATGGCAACCCATCCTCACCTCTTTTAAAAAGTACTTTTTATTCTATCCTTGTTAGTGAGCAAGAGGTATATCATGAACAATTACTAAAAATATCTTAGCCAATATGTGGCTTTAACAAAACTTCTTAAAGTGCAGTGTCTGCAATGTTTCAGTAATGATGGTACTTCCAATTGAAAATACTTTCACAAAATCACATCCTATGCTAAAAACTGAAGAGCTCTAATTCTTAGATTAAAATTTTCCTTAGCAGGTTTCAAAAGTTCTTTCTCTGAAATAGGCAGCTGCAATCCTCAGTTCAGGCACAGGGCCAGTGTAGAAGGGATGTTGCAGCAAGTCCTCTTTTAGCACCTTCTCTCCACTTTCCACAGAATTTTTGCTGAGCCAGGGACACCTCTGCCTCCTCAGGCCCTGTGAAAGATTTTCCAGGAGAAAAGCAGAATCACTGATGTGGTTGCTTACTCTATCAGTGCCCTCTTTCTGCTGAAGTGCTCTCCCTTCCTTCCTCTTCCACAGTATAAATCCATTTGTTATTAGCAAAAATGTCTTTGTATATCTCTAGCATATACAGGTAGCCTGGGCCTCATTCTATGTCCACTCTAAAAGCAGGATGAGTATAGCTGTCAGATAATATGTGATCATGTAGGCAGAAAAAAAAGCTGAAAGTTAAATGATAAAAATATAAAATCAGATAATTGTGACAGCCACACCAAGAAGTTGCAAATGTGACAATTAGATCAGCATGCATACCGTAGGCTATTGTTCACACAGCAGAAGGATAAATTTTGGATTATTAAGGTAGAAATTCCGTCTCGCATCCAGTGTGCAGATGCCTGGCAGAATCATAGCCCCGAATGTGGTCAGTTCAACTTGCACTCAAGTCTCTTTGGGGAAGCTTTGGAGAATCCATTGAGTAAAGACACGCTGCAAGGAGAAGATGCAGCCTCAGCCAGTGATTTTGTGCAAGGTGTGCACTCTGAAAGCCCACAGAGTTCACCGGAGTCAGAAAATGAGTGCTTCAGCTGCTTGTGCTCACAGCCAGAGTTCATAGACTTTGTCATGGCTGGATTCCAAAAATCAATTCAGTTTTGTAAAATAAATGTGATGATTAAAGCAATTAAATTATGTCCCTTCCTGGAATGCTAGAGCAGTTTTTAAAAATTGTATTTCTCCATAATGGCATGTTTAAATTTGTGCCTTAGAATTCACTGACATACTTAGCTGAACTCCTGACTCATCATCTTTCTCATATTCCTATATTTCCCATAAATATTGAGTATTTACACATTCTGGACTGGAAAGCCCATTTGAATACACAAAACTATCATGGCAAAGACTGCAAGAAATGCTGATCATATCAAGTGTTCTTTGACTTTCGGATCCATGTGAGGAACCCATTCTGAAACTGATTTGTGCCCAATGAAAATCAATTTGGAAACTGTTTTTAGGGCCTGTGGATTTCATATGTAACTGCAAGCACTAACACAGTGAAACTGTTCCACAGACACTGATGGGATTGTTCAACAGAGAGGACTGAGAACGCTCTCCCTGGGTACACACTGGATGAGATTATTAAGTCTTCCACTGGTTTCAGGAGGATATAGCAGTTGCCATTCATTGAAAGTCCAATTAAAAATGATGAGAATGTAATGATGTTTCCAGTGAAATCACAACTTGAGATCCATAGGCCTGCATGGGACTAGAATTTGGTTGTACTGCTGCTGAATTACTTTCTAACTGGTGATGCTTTAAAAGACGAAAGAAAAAAAATAGCTTGTTACATCCAAATTCAGTAATTTAAGGCCTACAGAAAAATGATGAGACTCTGTCTTTTGCAAGGATTGGACTTAAAAGTGGAGCAGGAAATTATGATTTAAATGCTACCAGACTTCATTCCCTATCCCATTCTATCCCTTTCAGATTCTTATGCCCTATGGCCACTGTCAGAATAGACCCATTTCAAAAAAATGAAAACTTAATTAAAACTGATCTTTCAGGATGTGCTTAACATAACTATAAATATGTATGTACATCTAATTAATTAGCCTTTGTATAAAACCTCCATTTACAGGTAAGGAGCATTTATTTTGTTTCTTACTTGCTTTTCTATTTTAAAAAAATCAGTAGGGTTGTAAAATTAAAAGAATTTGCCAACAGCATAATGAGAATATTGTGGCTTTATTTTTATTTTAAATAATTGCATGTTTTCTGTCTGTAATTGTGGCAGTAAAAAAAGCGATGTCTAAAAGAAAGGGTAGATTAAATTGTCAATAAAATCACAGCAAAAGGTTGTTAAAAAAAGGTGCCCTGCAGGGCTTTTGCTTATGCATACATAATGTATGTTTTGATACTTTAGCATCTTCTCTGGATTATTTACAACACAGAAAATCATGTTAGCAGTTAAGTCCTTACAATAACAAATACCAAGTAAGTTTCAGACCATACATATTTGAGGTACTTTGCCCAGCAAGAAGTTATTCTGATGAACATAATTAGTTCATCATACTGACTAATAAAAATCAAGAGCTTCAGTAAATAATATGTAAAGAAAGATACTGTTAATACAGTACTAAACATTTTTCATCTTTTCAGATTCTTTACCTACTGAAATGAACGATCTTTTCATTGAAGAAAAAAACACCTTTACTGCAGTTTACTGTTGTTTGCTTTCTATTACTGATTGTGTGCATTGGTGAGCACAGTGCTGCTCCTCATGCAGATAAAGAGTAAATCCTTCCGGATTGCAATGGAAAGGGCATTAGCCCTTTTTGTCTGTGATAGCCAAAGGGGTAAGGCATAGACAGTGACAACAGTTGGAAAAAAATCTATTCAGCCTTGAGAAAAGCCCGTATTTTTGGAAGCTTTGTTCCTCATACTGTAGTTTGCTGCTTCCCTGTTTCTTTTTTACATACTCTACAAGAATCCACTAGTTCTGCTATAAAGTAATTTAAATTTAATTTCATTAAGTAAAGAATATCTTACGACTGGAAAGGTAGAGAACAAAGGCCAATAAATTGTCAAAATATTACATTAAAATAGAGGAGGTTTTCATTTCAGTTTTGTGACTTACTATGGCAATATTAGTTTATTCAAAGATATGCTGAAAATAAAAAGAAAGTATTTCTTATTTTGAAAATACTACATGCAGCTTTCTCTCAGTGCTGAAGAAACATTCTTTTTGAGATTCTGTGACTGTGTTAGCTCCAGTGCAAGCTCCTTGGCCTTTCTGCTTTTTCATAAATTGGGGAGCTGCATGACATGTAAAATGCACAGGATATTTTTCTCTTTTTCTTTTCCTTCTTATTCTAATTGTTTAGTTATGTTTTATTTAGATGGGTTGATTTAATTTTAATTTGAATTTATACATAATTGTCGGAACTTTGAATAATGAGGTGTCCTAAGGCTTCTCTACTATAAACTGAAACAGATAATAAATTTAAAACCTTTAGTAAATTAATTTCCTTTAAACAACTACCCAGGGCCATTGTTTCAAAGTGAATAGCTATTAAAAATGCACTCATTTGGGCCCTCCATTTTGCTAGTATTGTGCAGCACAAGTGACATCTCTGCCCCAGGAACAGAACTGTCTGGAATTCCTAATTCAAAAAGAAACATGACACAGAAATCTGTTAAGTCTCTCATCTACAAATGCATATTTGCTGCTCAGAGAAGTAGTACCTCAGTAAAAAAATGGCCCTTGACACGTGCTCAGCTTTCAGTTATTTGCATGTTTTGACCTGATCTCATTTACTGAATATTCAAAGCCCACTGGCATAGAGCAGGAAACATCATTCTTGGGCAAAGAAATAGAGTGAGGCATGTCTTCAATGACAGTAAACGAGCCTGGAAATATCTTAATTGCCTTTTAAATGATATATTGAGCTGAAAGACTTTGAATTTAGGTGGGAAACAATAATCTTTGAACAAATTTCAGATGGAGAATCTGGAGGAAGGCAGCACATGCAATGGCAATGACATTTAAATTTCTCAGGATGAAAGTTCTCTCAAAGGCAGTCTCAGATTTGTCTAAGCTTCTCTGCAGTATCATGTCACATGAAGTCTAACATAGTCATGCTTATAAACTTTATAAATAAAGTATAATATGAAATTAAATGTTTCCCAGGAATTCTTCCAATGTCTGATACAAGCTTGACCAAGCTGCATGAACATACCTCTGTTCTAAGGAAGTGTATTATGAATGTAGAAATTTTTCATTCAAACTGTGATACAAATTAGTTTAGTTTTAATGTCTTAAGTACTGAAGGTTTAAGATTGTCCCTAGTTTTCAGGTTAGCATAGAAGCCAGGCAGCACTTATGAACATCTTCAGGATTGTTACCTCAGGGTAGCTTACTTAAGATTTGAGATGCCACAATTTAATCATGCTTATCTTTAATAGCTTGAACAAGAAAAGTTTTGGTTCACAGTAGAATAATTTACGCTTTACAACATTATCTTGGTTTCAATAAGACCTTAAGAACATTTAGCTTTTCCCCTTGTTTGCAGCTAAATTGATAAAATTATCTGAACTTCTTTCGTTTTATTTTTATGGAATGTAAAAAATGTATATTTTATCCCAAAGCGAATTAATTTACAAGATGTGAGCAGAGATGAAAGCATCTAGTATGTGATGATAATAGTATTTCAAAGAAAGATTGTGTTATGTTTCAGAAAGGTAGGATTTTGTACTTAGAATTAAACTTCTGTTAAAGTGTTTAGCGGAGTTTTTCAACCCGTTGCATAATTTCCAGCTCTTCCTACCTGAAACGTTCCTGTGAAGTGGTATTTTGGTGTCTTCAGTTGGAAGTACTGCTTTCTTCTTGTGCCACAAGATATTTCAGTGACTACAGTATATTTTGGCTGGTTTCAAGAAGCATACACTCTCTTTTAATCTATACACAACCTCAATTAGTGTTCAGGTCAGTAAGTGGGAAGACATTTATGGAATCAATCATTTTGGGTTAAGGAGTACACATACTGCAAGTGTACTAATGGAATGGAAATAATGCCTGGAACATCTCCAGAACGGTCACAGTCTCAATGGAGCAATTAAATATGTATGAAGAATGTTTGCAGTGAAGTTCAAACACATCAGCCTGAGGCTTATATTTTTGGTTTAATTTATTCACAGCCTTTCTGTATACTGCTGCTTGATGGTCCAAAACCACTTCTGCGCACTGCCTTCTGCATCATCTATGTATCTACTGACTGACAGATACAGTGACAGATGCTATTTTTAATCACCATCTCAGGAGCAAGGAGTGGACTCTGTAGTAGAAATGTGCAGTGTTAGTGTTCAGGTTAACAGTTTTTATTCATTAATAGATTTGACATCATTCATGGTATAGGAAGTAGTCTTCAGAATTAATACAGGTAGTGTTTGAGTATTTAGGAAAACTTCTTAGCTTGAATGTGCTGGCATTATTAGGTCTCCAAATTAGAGTATTGCATGATATGGCCTGTATTCCATATCTTCGTATCACTGTTTTTATCCTTCATGAAAGACATGCTTGTACTATAGCTAGAGGCTGCTTTTTTCATGTCATTATGAATATCAGGGCTCTTTAAAAAGTTAGTGCTTATATTTCCTGATAATTATATTTTTTTGCAAAATGTATAAAACCTATTTGGGGCTTTGTGAAGACAGTTTGTTTCTTTTGATGGGTTTCAGTTCTACAATTTGTCACTAATCAGAGAGCACCAGCATATTAGCTGGTTCATCCGTTATCAATTCATAAACTATGAGTAAGTGGGATTGTCATACGACCAAGATCAGAGCTATTGTCAAAGCAACTGAGCAAAGACAGCCTTTCAAAGGGATTCCTGGTAACGTAATTCCTTGTGAGAGATGTACGGATATCTCCTGTATGAAAACACCAGCATCTTGATATGTTCTTTAAGCAATAACATTAGTGGAATGAGAGCTTGTGTTCCAGTAATGCATAAGCAGAAGGAGAAAGAAGTTATTATTATCCCATCTGCTTGTATAGTCATGCTATAGATGATGCTGTCTAAGGTCTGAGATTTGGATTGTTTCAGGAACCTTTACGCTTTGTGACACAGCTGTGCTCCTTAGGGCATCCACTGCCTACTAGGGCTCAGTTTTGTCATTCTCTCCCCTTCATGGGCAAACTGGATGAGCATTAATAAGACTCTGCTTTGGCAGCAGGTGTGACTATATTATAAAACAAACCAAAAATTAAAGAATAATTTCAACTTGCTACATTTTATTGAATTTTTCAATAATAAATGACTAAAATGAAACAATCATTAGCAGGCTATAAGAAGAACAGGCTTAACAAATCGTTGCTCTGTCATAAAAAAGCATGATGGCATAAGTAGAAAACTCTTCGAGAAGTTTTGAAACGTTTCATTTATAAAGAGCGGCTAGGGCAGTGTTTACATTTTTGAATGAAATTAATGGCAAGGTCCAGGGTGGACAAGCTGTCAACACAGCAGGCACACATTGCCAGTATAGTGTGTTAAGCAGGAGCTGAGATTTTAAGCAGTTTTCACCTGTTGTAGGGCAAATGTTCATTCCAAACTTCTTGACATGATAAGCTGTTCTGTTGTCCTATTTCTAAATGAGATTTGAGGACATTGTCTACATGGTAATTCTAGCTGGAAAATAGTCTTAATATTTCAAACTGAATTATGAAAACCTTTTTTTTTTCCCCTTAAGAAATACGTGATCAATACATTGTCTTTGAATTATGCTTTGTAACCAAAAACCTTCATGTGCTCAGTTCTTCTCATTTGAGTAAAGGAACAGAGCCTTTGCTAGTGTCATTCATCACAGAGCCACATATCCTGTCTTTTGAGCCTATTTGATGCGAATGTAATTCCAGAAATCTAAATAGAATTAAATGTGTTTTGTCCCAGCATTTAGATTTATGCAAATTCAGGGAAACTATCATTTGATTGACAGAGAAACTGGTAACAGCATTAGTCAGTGGAAGCATTGTTTACATTTATTCTATGATGCATCATTTTCTCAAGAACTTGTGCACTATATTATATCCCATACTGAATCCAGCTGTGGATATCTTGCGTAGAGGGCAGCTGGCTGCCGAGGAGATGTTGTAGCATTCTGCAATTACTGCTCGTAACACAACTGGTGGTTAAACCTGTCCTGTATAATCCATCTCTGAAGCCATCTTTAAATGTTTAATGATGTGCATCTATAAGAAGTAATTAGTTACAGGATTTGTGAACACTTTTTGAAGTCAAAAAACAGCTAGTCTAGTATAGTATTTCACAATATTTAGGGAGGTTTAAACATAAAGTCTGTTCCCCCCTAAATAGACCATCAAAATACCCCCACTGCAAAGTGAAGACCTGCTTTAATTTAGTGAAGGTAGCCACTGCCCCGGATGAAATAGATTTCCTTTTTTTAGTAGTCTTTGATAGAGTTATCAGTCCAGGAATCTCTGTGATAGATTGCCAGTAATGGCTGGAAAAGCTGAGGAATGATTGTAAGTCTCATTCATCTTTCAAGGTCTCCTAGCTAGAGATGACAGTTATTTTCAAGGCTCTCAGGAAGAACATAAAGCCAAAAAACTCAATGAAGAACTCACCAAATTAATTTAGTATCATCTCTGTAGAGTGATTGAATGGCATAAGAGAAAACAGAAGACAATACTACCAAAGTTAATAAAAATGAGTAAACAAAACTTTTTGAGAGACTATACCAAATCTCATAAGCTGTCCTCTATTTTACAGCCTTTGTGAAATGGATAGTAGTTATTTGCTCTGCAGAGGTCTAAAAATTTAGCTGATTCTAGTCTCTCCAGAGGCTGTTGATCAAAGAAGCCAGGTGCATCCATCTGTTCCAAATGCTGATTCGTTTCAAAGTCTCATCAACAATACAAAGGTTCCCTGTTTTGAGAGAAAGTGAGGCACGGCAAAATATAGCCCTTCCAAAAGTATTCTTCCAGCTGCTCTCTGTAGGCGATTGCTAGAGAGTGATTGAGCAATCATACAAGTGATGGGGAGACAGCCTGTAGGCTTTTATGCTTGTCAAACACATATGTTGAAGTATTTTACAGGAAGAAAAGGATGATATAGCTGTAAAACTGGATGGGACTCAATCAGCGTCGGGTAAATTAAATATCTATTTAGTCACGCAGTATAATAATTTAAGTGGTATAATCATGGAGGCAAAGCAAAAATTGAGGTAGTATGGGAGTCTCTGGAAGGTAAACTGGGTCGATACCTAACCTAACCTAGATGTGGCCCCTTGTTCTGACAGCTCACCTATTCCTTGGCCAAGAGAAAAGGGCTGTCCCCAGCTTGTAGCCTGGCTCTAGTGAAAGAACTACCTTGATAGATAGGCATAAGGTGGGATGTTGACAAACTATCTTTAATGCTTTCTACCAGATGGTTATAACCCTAGAGGAGATCCACAAGAGAAGACTGTAGGAGAAGCAACAGATGACACTGGTTAAACTCCAGAAGAGATTAAAACTGATGCCTTTTTCCACTGTCAATCCCCACTGCCTGGATTCTGCAGTGTCATCCAGCACTGCCTTAGATCCTGCTCAGGTGTTCTTAGTCGTTTGCATGAATCCTAGGTCAGCAAATACTGTCAAATCTTAGGGCCAGGGAGGCCACAGAGCAGGTTATGGGCCACATTGAAGTTAATGCAGAACTGAAGTCAGGTCATCTGGACAGGTCAGGAGGAAGAAGCAGGTCTGAGACTGATCAGAGACAGATTATGACAGCAAACTACTAGAGTGCTAACTGCCAAGGAAGAACATCAGCAAAAAGCAAATGGTAGGACAGCTGCTTTTTTTCAAATGTCAATGTACATGGGACTGAGCTGAGAAATTCTGAGCATTTTCACATCTGAGTCTTACTTGCTAGGACGTTAGAAGTTGAAGAGACCAAGGCTGGAAAGTAAAGGATGACAAATCATTTTGGGAGGAGAGGGACCTTTGCTTGTGCTTTGTTGGGAATCCTGCAGCATAACTATTTTTATGTGCTTGTGTGAGAAAACTGAAACATTCAGAAATGCATCACTTTTGATTAAACTTTCATTGAGAAGTGGTTCTCATCTGTGGGAAGGAATTTCTGATCAAAACCAGTCTCCTCAGAGTAGCCAGTAGCATGGTGATAAAATCCACATGGATGAAAATTACTCTGAGCCCCTGTACTTCTCAGTGCAGGAGGGTGAAGGCGGGGGGAGAAGCTTCAGTTTGGATTTACTGCATCTTTGCTGGATTCCCTGAATATTGCTGTTTCTTCTAGGAGTTATCTGTTTTCTGATTTCTGTTAACTCCAACAAGCTGGGAAAGAATGGAGATTAACCTCAGGACAGAACACAGAGCTTTTTCTGATATACAAAAAGTTTAGTTTGGGGGGGATAGTCATTTCCTGAGAAGTTCAAAGGTTGACCAAATATGTATCTGGGCATCTTAGTGAATTCAGCCATAACACTTCTCAAGTTCTGTTGTGCTCCTTGTTTCTTGGAAGTTCTTCTGGAAAATTAACAATACTCACATTGTCATAGAACTGGGCATATCATTATCAGAGTAGCACTGGCCTTCAGCATGTATTCTTGTGAGTCTCTTTATTAGCTTCTTTTGGTTATTCTTCTTTCTAACCCTGTTCTATTTATAGAAATGTTAACTTTGCAGGACATCAAAATCGTACCAATTCGGATATGGTTTTTCTTTTTCTTCTAAGAAGATATGTATCAGCCTTATACTGGAACTGTCTCAACATGTGGAAAAACACGCATCTTAACTTTTATTTCCTGAGCAACTTTTGAGTTGGTATAAATTCTTCTTGAATCATCTACAAAAACTATTATACAGTGCAATTACTGTAAATGTCAAGTGAAGTTTTGACTGCTTGTATTTGTAAAGTCTTAGTTGGAGCAACAATGTAACCTGAAATTCAGAAGTTCTATGCACAAAAAAATCCTTTCTGTTTTGATCACATGGATTTTTTTTCAGGAGGAATTGTAACACTTTTGTTTGTTTGTTTGAGGCTAGTGCCATTGGTCTTCTCACTTTTTCTATAGGCAAATTGGATTGCTTGTTGGATAATAAGGTCATGTTTCCTTCATAAATGTTAATGATGTGTAACTTACATGCTTGGCTACCAAGATTCCTTTATGGGAGGGAAAATATCATAGGAGTATAGGACGACAGTATAACTCAGGTGGGAATTCAAGATCTCAGGAGGTAACTAGTCTCCTACTCAGGCTTAGCTCTGAGTTGAGACTAGGTTGCTCAGAGCTTTATCCAGTTCAGCCTCAAAAACCTGTAGGGATGGAGACTGCATGGCCTCTCTGGGCAGCATCTTACACTGCCTGACAGGGCTCATTGGAAATAGTTTTTCATTATCTCCAGTCAGAAACTCTCTTGTTTCAACATACGCACTTTCTGTTGTCCTCCAGCCATTCACTGCTGTGAAAGAGGTTGGCTCCATCTTCTTGCTAACCAGAGGTACTGGGGGGCAGCTGTTAGGTGCTCCCAAAGCCACCCCTTCTCCATGCTGAACTTGCCCACATCCCTCAGCCTCTCCTCAGAGGAGAAGTCCCCAACCAGACAGGGGACCTCCACTTCAGTTTATTGGTGCTTTCTATGTACTGGGAGCCAAAAACTGGATGTGATATTCTGGATGTGGTCTAACAAATGCAGAGTAGCAGTAAAATAATAATTTCCATTGATCTACTGCTGGCCCTGCTCCTGTTACTACAGCCCCAGACACTGTTGGGACCTCTTTGCTGCCAGCACACATGCCCAGCTCATGCTCATCTTGCTGTCTACCAGTGCCCTTTTCTTGCTAAAATAAGATTTATATTCTTTGGAACATTTTTGACATAAAAATGCATTGCTCAGAAGGCAAGATTAAAGCTTCTTGGATTTTTTTTTTGTATTGGACTTGTTTTGGAAATACATTTAATCAAAATACAATCAATTTGTTGGATGAAAGAGCCTGCATTTATTCAAAATGCTTTGGCAAAAACATTAAATAATAGTTCAAAACAGTTGTAATTATATTTTACTTTGATAAGGTTTGCAGAAATGTAATTGTGTAATTTTAAAAGGCACATCTTGATGAATGAGAAGTTGTATCCCATAGATACCATGGTGTATGAAACCTAAAATAATGAGAAATTTCTTATTCTATCAACTACTATATAGCTAAAATATACAGCTAATCTAGTTCAGAACATAGAAAGCTATGAAACTGTTATGATTAGCTTATCCTAAATTCGAATCATATTTTTAAAATTTTGGTTGTGGATATAATATGTTGTCTGAAAACCTGTGAGAATATAGATGTATACTGTACAGCTCTCCCACCTACTTTTATCAAAAGCTTTGTTTAAGAGCAACAACATGACAGCATCTGGGCAAGGGCAGCATGTTCCGTATGTTCTACATAGATAAAATCAGACCCTATTTTTATCCTTAATGCTTTGTAACTCATGATCACAAAGAAAGTGGGAAATTGTATGGGTTTTGTTCTTGTTTTTTCCAAAAACTTGCAAGGATAATTTTAAGACTCTGCAACATCAAAATGCTTTGCAAAGTGATTTCAGTTTTATAAAATGTGTTTTAAAAAGCAAATAAACCCCAACTTTTCAGTGTCATTTTGATAGTTTCTAAATAGAACTTTATTTTCTTGAAATATGAGTTTTCGCAATTCCTAAATAAAACGTATTTGTTTTCCAATTCAAGCAGGCTTTTCAGTATTTTCTTGAAAGAAATTAAAACATGGAAAATGAATTCAATTTTTAGATTCAGCTCTGGATTCACATGCCTGGTATTCACATCTTGATTATGGCCGTTGACATGCCAGCTTCTACTACAGCCAGCGGAGCTCTGACCAATGCAGATGATGGTCATTCATTTAGTCTCAAGTAGAAGCTTGTATTTAGTCACCTGATTAATTTTCCAGACACTACCAGCTGAATAAAGGTGGGATTCAGGTGCCTAAACATATGTATTGACCCCAATTTGAAATGCGTTAGGATATTGAAAAAGTCCACAGGCCTGGAAGACCTAACACAGAACTCAGAAGACACCTTCTGTTGCAGTCTGGAGGCCAACCAAGGTACTCCACAATGCCCCAAACCACACTAAGCACATATGTTTAGGAAACTAAATCTTATCCCTTTTTACACTAAATCTCATGCTACTCCCTTTTTACAAGGAGTCACATGGAAAAGGCGAGGGGTAATGTGTATAAGTTATTCCTGGGAAGATTCAAATTGGACACAAGTGGGAAATTTTTCACAATGAGAACAATCAGCCACTGGAGTAATGCCCCCAGGGAAGTGGTGGATTCCCCAGCATTGAACAGTTTTAAGGTTCAGCTGGACAGGATGCTGGGCCATGTTGTCTAGACCGTCCTTTTGCCAGGAAACATTGGACCAGGTAATCCCTGTGGTGCCTTCCAACCTGGTATTCTGTGATTCTATGATGATCTCTGTCTGCTGCAGTGTGAGATTAGATATGTTAACTCACGTGTAGATTTCTACAAAATAAAAACCTATGCTTAAATTTCTGGCTGAATCTGATTTCCTTATAAAATGTTTTAGTTGTACTGAAGTAAACCATATGTAGAAATACTCTGTGTTCAAAAAAAATAATGATCAGTTATTCACTTGGCTCTAGCCAAAATATAGCAGACTTCACATGTGATTTGGAAAAAAAAATGGATAATTTAAATGCAGAAAAGAAATACGAGTCTATAATATCCTGAAGAAAACATTCACAGTATTTTCCATGTAGCAAAACTTTGATCAGGGCGAAAGTTTCATTAATTATGAAATAGATTTTGAATACAAACAGTGCTAGCAAATTCAATAATTGGGAAGTAATCAATAAAGTTATTTATTAATGAAAGAATAGGTTTATTAATTCACTGATTTTTACCACCTTTCTGTTTTGCATGTTCTTAATTGGATCTTCTGAAAATCAGTTTGTCTTAAATCAACTATCTAGAAATCCAGATAACCCAGATCATAGGTAGACTTGAAAATGTGGTGGTAAATGCATACTTATGCTGTTGCCTTTTTCTAAAACTAGAATTTAATAACATGTTTCAACTCAGAAAAATCAAAGAAGTGTTGGGATATACCTCTAGCTCCTGCTATAGATCTGAAGAGCCTAATTTAAGGCTCTTAGAGGAGCATTTCAATTGCCATCTAAATGCGTTTGAAATGGGAGTTGTCTTCTAAATATAAAGACATATGCTTCTTCAATTTCAAAAGCTTTTTGCCATTCTACATTGCAATGAATTTAAGACTTTACTGAGTGCTTCATGATAAATGAGAAAAGGAGGCCGAGAATATTTTATTCTCATAACCAGTTTCTGTGACAGTTACTGGGGATGCCAAAGTCCCCATCATGTATGTTTTGGCATATGGCCCCATGTCTTACCTCTATGGTGAACGGCAAGCCTTCAGCTCACTCTTACCAGGGACTGAGAATAAGATGATGACTTATTAACTAGCCACTGAGACACTCAGTTGGGTGTAAGAAATCTGTGTCCAGAGAGTTGTACTAATGTTGATTTGTTTATACAAAGTAGAGCGGTTCTAACTACAGAGGCTGATCAAATAGCACCATGCAGCATCCAAATGCCTGGTGATTATGGCATTCAGCTGGTCACTTTAAGACTGATATTCAAATAGATGGTGTAAATTACCCACAGCAGGTATTTTCCCTGGTCTGTTTCCTCACCTTGTGCAGCTGGGATGCTGCCCTAACTCCTGGCTCCTCGACCCCAGTGAGGTGCAGGAATCATGCCCAGTTCTGACACAGCTTCCCTCACATTACAGAAATCACCCCTTTTACAGGTAAATTCCATGTATTGATGAACTGCTTTAGTCCATTTTCACTGGAAAATTGCTAGGCAGGTCTATCCTAAGGCACAGTCAATGCTCTGAAAATATTTTAGAAAATCTTGTTGCTGCTGTTTCCTGAGCCAGCTCTCTTCCACCCCCCATTCTGTTGACAGAGTAAGTGATGTATCCACCTGAAAATGTACCAGAAATATGGCTTCCCTTTACCTCATATATGATTGTGGGTTTTTTCGAAGTTCTTTCTACTGGAGTTAGGCAATTAACTTCTAACTTTGGAAGTTGAACATGGAGTAAAGTTCCTTGGATATAACTCATGTGAGTCCTATTCTACCTTGTGTATGATAGATGTTGATTGAAAATATTTTTTACAAGCAAGACCACGAACCTTCTTAAACTGTGTTTCCTTTTCTGTGTCACAGATAGGAAAAGGCATTTGAAACGTAAAGCTTACGTCTGATGAGTTTAATTTAAATGAGCTGCTGTTTGAAATAGATAACACTTTCATTTAGTAAATTAATGGTGTGGCAAAAGGAAACTCAAAGATGCTCCTACCTATAATAAAAAAAATATGCTCTCTGGAATTCTAATATTTCACCATGTGATTACATTACCTAATCTTATTCATTTTATTACATGAAACATAGTAAAACACATTAACATAAATGTAATTTCAGACTTTATACAATTTTTTGTGCGAAAATCCCAAATAGCTCTGGATTCATATTGATAACACTCTAACAAAATTGCAACTGTCTCGGTCAAAGGATAGAAGTAAAGCAAGGTTTGTGGGAGAGGCAATATCCTTTCTTTGACAAGCGCATATAACTGGAAAAAATAAACTAGTGCTGTTTACACTTACAAAAGTGTTTTTCATTTTTATAAGTAAAATGAATGTATAAATATGCAAAATAAACAATTTCAGTTTTGCCAAACTCGGAGCATCCTTTATATTCTGCTGTGTCCAGTTTCTTCAGCTTACCAGGCAGAATAACAAGAAGCATAGAGAAGAAAACAACTGGGAACGCAAGATTCTCAAAATGTGTGGTATCTGCTATTGATAAGCATTTATAAGCCAGTCCCAACATAGAGTTCCCTTTACTATACCCTATTTGAAGCAGAGTGTTTCAGAACTTGCAATTTCAGAACAGGTATTTCAGAACTAGAAGCTACCAGCCAATACTGAATTACTTACCCATTAGCTCCTACTAGAGGATAAGAGTCAGAAGTACATTATTGTGATGGCAAGTTTTTAAAAAAGGTAATGCAATTTGCAGTTTGAATTAAAAATAATTTTCTTCTAATTGGTATTTAACTTCAGACAGTTAAGTCTTTTTGATGGCAATCTATGTTACTACACTTTCTGCTACTTGTTTTTGCCTGCAGAGCCTGCCGCGGGGGGTATGAAACTCTGAAATCTGGCAAGAGTATTATTCCATCTCTCTACCACATATTTGTCCTGATCAGGGGAAAAAGCACAGTATTTTAACAAAAGCGTTTCAGTGTAATTCATTTTTCAAATATTCCTAGATATTTGTTACAAACTATTTCTCCTAGGGTATGTCTGTATTACCAGTTCACCCCAGTAGCACACGTCTGAAGAAGATCTCCCACTTGTCTTTCCACCTGCCCTTTGGTTCACAGCATGGATTGATCTTGGGGTGCGCAAATGGAATTTCTTCTGGGGGCAACTGAAGTGGAAGCTGATGTCTGGGATCCCATCTAGCAAGCTGCAGTTGTGGATGGGTGCCCAGTTCAGCCCACAAGATGCAGACACTGGAGAAAATGAGGCTGAGAGGAGACCTTATCGCTGTCTACAACTGCGTGAAAGGAGGTTGTAGCATGGAGGGTGTTGGTCTCTTCTTCCATGTAGCAAGTGATAGGACAAGAGGAAACGGCCTCAAGTTCTGCCAGGGAGGGTTCAGATTGGATATTAGGAAGAATTTATTCACAGAAAGGGTTGTGAAGCACTGGAACGGGCTGCCCAGGGAAGTGCTGGAGTCACCATCCCTGGAGGTGTTTAAAAAAACATATAGATGAGGCTCTTAGGGACATGGTTTAGTGCTAGAGCTAGGTTATGGTTGGACTCGATGATCTTAAGCGTCTCTTCCAGCCAAAATGATGCTATGATTCCCTTATGGGGTCCTCAGCACCAGCTGTGTCACTCTGTGGCACTGCGCTACCCCGTTCCACTGCAGTAGCTGCTGATAAAGGCAGAGCTCGCTCTCACTTCAGAGCAGTGGGCAGCTGGAGGCTTGAATCAGTGCTGCTCCAGAGAACCCAGATACTTTTTACCAACAGAGCATCTCTCCCTTACACTTGCTTAATTGCAGAAGTGATGCTGACACCAAGCAACAGGCAGGCTAAATATTTTATTTTAAATGGTTTTAGAGTTGCTATTTTTGACAGGTTTAATAACAGAACCCTTCTTAATTAAAACAAGTGAAATAAAAAGTGTTGGCATTTGCATATGAACATCTGCAGTAGCATTGTTCTTTATAGTTATTGTACACTGTGGGACGGTATGTTTGGCCAGTGCTGATTCTGGGATTAAAAATTATGGATAGTATTTAACTTGATGGATGATCTTTCTTTCCTGAGGACTGGAAAGCATTTTTAAATATCAAGAGCAGTAAAATTTGTTCCTCCCTCTCTGTATCTGTTTTCACAGGGTGTTTTTAAGTATTTTGGCACATTCATGAAAAAAAAAACCAACATTATAAACCAGTGCAACTGAAAATATAAATAGCAATTTATAAAATATTGATTAGAGTTGCATTTCTGTTTCCTAGAGCACCATCTGAAGCCAAATGTTTTGATGAATGCTGATTAACTTCTAGGTGATTTTATAGAGAGTTTAAATATACCTAGACTATATGCTAGGTAATTGTCTTTATTTAGTAGTTAACATATATATTTTATAAGGTATATATACTCATTTTCTCAATGTACAATAATAGGAATACAAATTTTATTATCTAATTTCTTTATTAATGTGTCCTTCTGTCCCAAATGTACATAGTATTAAGCAATATCTGGAGTGCTTATTAGCAATGCTTAACAGTTTTTAAATAACCTGGCTTAGTGACAATTATGTGTGAAAGTGTGATGAAAGTTCTCACAATGCTATGTCATACAAATCTAAGAGGTACTTTTGACAGAGCACAGGTAGTTTGGTGGTTTTTTGGTTTTGTTTTGTTGTTGGTTTTGTTTGGGGTTTTGTTTGGGTTTTTGTGTGTGGTGGGGGTTTTTTGTTTGTTTTGATGGGTTTTGTTGTTTTCTGGAAAAGGTGTAGTCAAAGTGCAAGACACTGCTTTTTGCCTCTTGGAAAAGACAGAATGAAGATAAGGAAAACAGTTACATTTTGTCTTTCATCTCTTCAGTCGATCTTAGCAGAACTCTTGCTATCTGATCATCAAAGCTGCAGCTTCATAGAAGATTCGGCACAGGGTCATGCGAGACAGAAGAAAATTCTAAATAGCTCTAACAATGAAAAGCTCAAAGTTACTGGTAAATTTAAGGTAGTATTTTCTTCTCCTTATGTATGGTTGTGCAAAGAATTGTATTTGATATCTGAGCAGTGAAAAACTTCACTTTCACTATGTGATGGTTTGAAAAATGAGGTCACATCGTAGACCAGAATTTGGTTTTGGTACACTTTACCCTGCTGGTTTAGACGTGAAGAATCAGGAGACTCAGACTGGAAAAAGTTATTGTTTCCAACATTAAATGCTTTGTGAGCTTGTATACATTTTTTAGCTTGTCTTTATCTTTCCAGGTACAAATTCTGTTTTGTTTGGTTTTCAACTCAATACAGACAAATAACACAGGCTGTTTCCTGAAGATGTGGCTGGATGGAGTCAAAGGTCCTTCTGGCATGGGTCTGGAGAGAATGTGCTATGAAAGGTTTCGCGGTGCCACACTGGGCCTGCAAGAGGATGAGTCAGGGCCTCATGGACTCTGCCTAGGGAATTCCTGATGCAGGAGGCAGGACATGCGAAACAGCAGTAGAGGGTTTCCCCAAGCAGCCAGGCCCCAAGATCACAGCAGCACATCGTGTCTTCTCTCAGCCAAGACTTCAGAGAATATCAGTACGTTCATGCTTGGCGTACTGACTTAATGAAGCAGCATCGGCAAGTCAGCCTTCCAGTCTGAACTGCCTTTGTCATGGCCCATGGTATTACTGAGCCATTAGGATGTGTGCATTTGCATGGGCAGTTTATAGATATAGCCAGAAAAACCTTCTACCAGTAAGGATTGTAGCAGTACTGTTATTTTGGAATTAAAGCAAAACTAAAGGATGTGGACCTCCTTCCCCCTGAAATAAAGCCAGAAAATCTTAGGCTTGCATCAACACTTGACATTGGTTGTAGTAGATTGCAAAGCATGGGTATTTCCTTCCTCTCCCTTTCTGGCTTAGTCTCTCACAACTCTTCCTCCAGAGCCCAACTTTGTGTTTCGGAGGAGTCCATCTGCTGCTCTGGCACACAGAGCTCTCTCCAGGCAAGGACTGCACAGGCAGGGGATGGTGCTAATGGCATTTCCAAAGGCAGTGGTGGGATTTCCCTTTGGGCAGACAGATTGCAAACCCCAGTGTGGCAAACAGCCCATACACCAGGCTGCACAGGCTCAACTGTGGTGTTCCCTCCCACACTCTTTGAAAATGAGTTCCCAAACTGCTGTCCTATGGTGGGAGACGGTCTTTATTTCTTGCTAGTTATTGATTTAGAGAATTACTGATTTATCTGGATGCAGTTACACGTTCATAGAACAACTGCATTACCAGGAGTGCCTTTTTCTTTTCTGTGCAGACAAATTTGGGTTCAACCCGTTCATAAAGAACTTGCAGTTCATAAACTGTTCATTGTGCAGGTGCAAGAATAAAGAGAAGAAGAGTTACAGACCAGTCAGTCAGGGCAAGGACAATGTCTGCAGGAAGATGAGAGCACTATCAAAACAGCACAGTAGGGGTATGTGCAGTCTTGAGAGTCTTCAGTGCCAGACTGAGCTTATGAAACTCCTTTGGGAATTAACTTGTTAAGGCAGTTATGTCCAGCATACAGTGTGGCAGCTCCTGCTCCTCATATCCCAGGAAGCTGAGGAACTCAGGTTGTCCCTGCCACTTGGGAATGGCAACAAGCCAGACTTGCTTGGAGGCAATGAGAAAAGTCACCTTTACTTTTGCCACCATTGAGTGATGTCACCCGTTAAGTAGCCCAGAGTGTAGGGAAAAAAACACCTACTGGGGAAAGATTCTGGCAAAGAATCCTCAAAAAAAATTTAGGTCCTCACAGCGCTGGATGGATTACTCACTCCACTGGGTTTTGTGGTTTTTGGTTTCGTTCACTGAACATTTACGATTTATCTTAGACTTCTGGAAGAGCTTTTTAGGAAATCCCACCCTATCTTCAAAATTTTGGAGTGGGCTGAAAGCAGGTAGCCCTGGCACTTTAGTGTATTGTCTGCTGAAGAAGGGCACAGCTGTGCTCACTCGAATACACACTATTCTCGTTTAATTTTCTAGGGAATGTGTTGGCCTCAACTTGCCCTATTTTTCTTCTGCTACTTTGCTGTGGCGGAATGTGTGCACTGGCTTTGTGTCCTTGGTCTTTGTGTCCACGTCATTTTTTTCATTATGCTTTTTAAGTACGTCTTGTTTATTTAATGTGCATATGTATCTGATTTAAGTTTTCTTAGTTCTTGTTCACCATTTGGCCACAGATTTGCCAAACTGTGGTGTGCAAGGCTTCTGGGCAGTGAGACACCAGGAGAGAAATTTCTCAGAAAGCCCCATGAGGAGACTTTTTCTCAGAGGGTGAGGAGAGAGCACTGGCGAGGGAGGGATGATGAAGAGATAGCTTCCTTTGCAACACGATTTTTCTTTGAAGAATCTTTAGGAAAGTCCAGCCTGATCTATGGTTATCATGTACCAAGTGACAGCTCAGGCATTGTATACAAGAGTCAGAGTGACAGAAAGCCTGGGAATAATTTTTTTTTGTGTGATTTTTGGAAGTGCAAGAGGTGTTTAAGAGAAGGGTGCAATATTTTCATCCCGACAGGCAGAAATAGGGCTGAGATAACAGGCATGATGACCACTGCATGTGTGGGTGATGTAGATATGTATGGACCCTCACAGTAAAATGAAGCCCACTGTTTCCTATGATGGTCTTGTTAGCAAAGTTCCTTCTGTAGCAGAAGCTGTGCAGGGCACTGCATGCTGGCTTAGTGTGCAGAGGGTTTAGGAAGCTTGTATCTAGGTGAACAAGTCTGTGATCTCTCATAGCAAAGCAGCCATAAGCATGTGGTGAAATTTATTGGCATATCCAAAAAGATTTCTGGACTGAGACAGAGACAACAGAGACAGCAGGGAATATGCAGCACTGCCTAGAGTGCAGGCCAGCACCTGTATACTGGACTGCCCTGAATCAAAGATGTCCTGTTTTCTAAACATTACATGCAAACCTGTTAATCCACTACGATCTGCATTATGCTTCAGTGACAGACGTTTTCTATTCACATAACTATGACCACTATTGAGCAAACAGGAGATTCGTATTTGACCAGCATCTCAGACTTTTTCGAAGTTAAAGAAATCACACAGAGCAAAGCTGTGGATGACACCTGTGATGGGAGTGTGTGATACCAGCTCTGAACTTCCTCTCCTCTAAGTGCTTTTCAAACAACTCATTGAGGTTGTGTTGCCCAGACTTCAGAGGATGATGGCTACTTTCTTGGACACTAAGGTGGCAGTATGAAGATATTGTAGTTAAATTAATGCCAGGTTCTTGGCATAGTTTGTTGAAGGTGGCCCATTGCATGTGGATGTTCTGTACTTACTACTGATTGTAGCAGTGTAGAGAAAAATGAGGTGTCATAGCTTTTCTGCTCCTGAAATGGCATTTCTGCATGACAGAGTCTACAAAGTTGAGGCTATGACCCTGTCTGCCATGGGGGATTGTCTGCAGCAACCACCAATGACAAAAACCTGATCAAGCTTCTGGCCCATGTTGTGCATAACCTCTTATAGCATAGAATGTGCTGGGTAATAGATACTAAGTGGCTAGTCAGCTTGGTCAAAGCTTACAGTCCAATTAAGTGCTGTTGTGGGAAGGTACAGAAGCTAAAACCACCTGGTTTGGCGCCTGCTAAGAGTGTGAGGACAAAATTAATGATCTGTTGGAAAACAAGGGCCAGCAGTATGGATTCAGGTTGGCATGAGTGACTTGGTTTGACAATTCAAGACCAAACTCAGTCCTAGCTATCAAATATTATAGAAATACAGTCTAAAAAATTACCTACTTCTTGAGAGGTTCCTGGCAGTAAAAAGTTGCTCTTTTCAAGCTTTCTTTCAGTTTGGTGTAGAACTAGGGATTTTAGGTCATCACTGGCAGTGATGAGCACAGGACTGGCTTTTCTGGACCTGCCTAATAATTTTAACTTCTCAGTATGCGATTGGTCTGGACAGTGTTAATTGCAGATTTTAAAAAAATTTTTATTCTTCATAGCAACCATGTATCTTGAAGAGTATGGGCTAGGCTTTAAAATGTGGGTTGTCATAGCTGAATAGGTACCCAGGGCACATATTAATTCAATACAGCAAGCTAGAATTAGACAGGAAATACAAAAGTGTATTTCATCTGTGAAGTACAGAAAGAAGTTGCATTTCTTAATGTCTAAACTAAATATTGCAGGGTGGTTCACATTAGTTGGTCTGATACAAGTTAATGTCAAGTTAAATGAAGTTCTCAGCTCCTCTTAATCCCCAGGACTCTGGGGCTGCGGTTTGGCTGTGGGGGGTGTCGAGTGCAGCTGCCACACTATGCTGTACTTTCACAAGAAGTGAACTGAACTCTAACCCAGACAAACTCAGTTTTTTAATAACTCCAAAAGCACTTATTGAATATTTTGCTGTGTTCCAGTATCAGAGGTCAAAAATACAACTGATTGCTAATTATGCTGTTTAATGCAACCACTTCGAAAGTCTATTTCTAACCTTTTTTGTTGGTTTCACTTTTTCTTATTCTATTAGCAGCCCATTTTCTGCTCCCTTCTCTCTCTATTTGACATTTCAGAATGAATAACGAAGCCATTTTGTAAGTGCATATGCATTTCCTCAAGGAAATCAGGGCTTGAGCACATACATTGGTCTTCGCATGCATGCCGATGAAGCATGCATAAAAATACGTCTGCCTTTGCTTGCGTACATGCCAATATCCAACCTTCCATGCTTTGAACTCTTACTCCAAAATGCAAATGCATAATTCAAGAGGGCTGAAGCAGAACAGTGTTGAGCATAACTTCTGGGTACATGATTCCCATAGCAAACTATGCAAACTTCAATTACGTTTCTAAATGCATGTTTCCAAACTGTCTGTGCGCTGGGAGATGTGAGCTCCTCAGCATGAGGACTAGGAAAATCAGTGCACCCAATAGCCAGACCAGTCTGCACGGGTGGCAGACAAGCACTGAGGACTGTGTTCTTTCTGGAGAACTTCTCAGCTGAAGTGACAACATTTACCTCCATGTGCATTTCAGATACGAAGACAAAATAGGTGAGGAAAAACACCTTTGTAGGTCTCAAGAGACATAATGAATCACCTTTCTGAAGTAAGCCATTCTGGGTATGGAGCCTGTAGAAAACTCCATCAGGTTCAGATACTGACAGGTGAGATTGTAGCTAAGAAAATGTTTTGGGGATAAGCAAGCTTGAATATTGCTTAGGTCTAATTCAGTCTAATATACCTCATTTTTTTTTCTTTCTGTCCCAGATGCTGATATTATACTCAAGGGATACTGCTGCGATGCCAACCAGTGTTAAATATAACTGAATTTATTTAGTAAGAATAAAAATATATGTTCAAAGGTAAAGGTCGTAGCAATCGAGTCATTTTATATCTCATTATATTGCAAAGAAGCACAGCCCGTGGAGCCACAGAAGAATGATGTTTAGGGGTCCAAATGTGTACACTACTGCTTATGTGCATATTTGTTTTCCCTTCCCACATAGACACCGCCAAGGCTGATATATAAAAAGAAGTGCCTACAGACTGGGAGCCTGTGCCTACTGGTGTACGAATTTTTCTTTTACTCTTCTGAGCATTTGTCCCGTTTGGAAATGTCACGAGAAATATCCTTCACATTGTTTTACAGCTCTTGGTAGCTGAAGAGAATTAGATTTTATTGCTGTGGAAAAAAACTCCACCTTGCCACAATTATTTAGCTCTGTGTGCGCATTCAGATGTTGATATGCCCCTATTACAGCACAGATTTACTGACAGCTATGGCTTCTGGGAGACGCCTTGCTCCCCCTCAAATTACTCACTAAATTTGCCTCCTTCCACAGAACCAGGAATTCAATCAGTCATTGCTGCCAACTCTGAAGGATATCACCAAAGTGCTGCTGGAAATGATGCAGAGCTATTTTGAGGACATAGCTTAGAAAGATACTTTCTTAAATACCGTATTGCAAAATTGTATGAATTAGCAAAATGTGTCTTCTGGAATTCTCATAGCATTCAAATGGAAGCTTTATTACTTTTGTAGTTCACTCTTCACTGACTTCTCAGAAATGACATAAGACATGTTGAAAAATTGTACAAAGGACATCTTAGAAGACACAAAGCAAAATCTTTCTACAACCCCCAGAATTTATTAGAGATTAATTTAGTGTGATGAAAATTTCTTTCATAGGTCTGTGTTTCTGTATAAAAATTGGACTTCACAGTTAGTGTCCTATAACTCCCATGGCTGAGAAAAGGCTTTGCAAAGGTTCTAATGTCTTTGATGCCTTAGAAAATGTTCTCTGAAGTTGTTCATTTGAATTTGGCAGAGATCATACAGTCCTTGTTACCTTATTATAGTTTATTTCTTTATCATTTTACTTAATTGATTTGCATATGCAATGAAAAATATGGAAGGAAGAACAAGAGTGATACACTGCAGCCTAATTTTGCAACATGCTTAGTACTAGCTACTAAATTTCCTTTTACTAAGGATACAGCTGACTGCTTTCCTGTTTTGAATTAAACGATTTGTTTGTACACTTAATTTTCTTCAATCTCTTTTTACCGTTGGAAAAGTACTGATAAAGCACTAGCTGACCGTTAGAAGACAGATAAAACAGAACGATGCATCTTCAACGATACATCTTCATTACTATCGTATTCTCTCTGAACTATTTTTTTTCCCTTGCAGGACAGTTCTGTTTACTCTGACCTCTGTAGTTGTGCTTGTCATCACTACTGACTGGATCAGCTGGGACAAACTGAATCGTGGATTTCTGCCAAGTGACGAGGTCTCAAGAGCCTTCTTGGCTTCTTTCATCTTGGTGTTTGACCTTCTTATTGTCATGCAGGTACATTCCTAATGTTTCATTTTAGCTGCTGAGGCTGCCTAGTCACTCTATTTCCACTAGAGCAAGTGGTGTTTATCTAGGACTACGTAAAGGTAAATAAATGTTTAATTTGCAATCACTGTTTGTAGATGCATTTTATAACACCATTCTCAGTGACTTTGCAAAAAGCCCACTGGCCTTTTATTATGAAAGCATTGCTGATTTCTATTTCTAGACTACCAGGTAAGAACGTTGCGTCTCTCCAAGTTGGGTGTTTTCTGCAAAAATGACACCAGATAAAGAAACAGAAGCTAGCTGTTTTGCAAATTCAAAGCTTCTGTTAGGATGATGAGAGAAATTTGACCAAACAGTAAAGAAATACTTCCATATTTCAAGCATTTACAACATTAGGTATATAGCTGGTATACATTGCAGCATTTTAATAGATGAAAATTAGTATTTGCTGTTAAGATTCCACTTTCACATGAACATTTCTTTACTTTGATGACAGGTCCTTGTACTGCGATATCTTCTGCCAGTGAGGTTAACTGGGGAGATGATTCCTTGTAGTCTGCCTGATGTCTGCTCTTTTGAATCTAGCTGTTAAGAAAGGAATCTGTGTCACAAGTATTTGGTCAAAAACCTCCTTAATGTGATGCTGTGCTCTACCCTTTGCATTTGTCTGTGGTTTGAGATTCATGTGAATAACTCACCTAATGCTCTGTGAAGAATTACGTTATTTAGGCTGAGGCAAGGAAAAGGAGCACTGAAGGCCAGAGTGACTTTTGCTATTAGTCCTGGACGTGTCAGACTGTTGAACTGAAGTTTAGCAAAGAATTTGAGAAGAACTGATGGGTCCTTTCCAATATATTGCTAACTAACTCTGCTAGCAAAGACCATTTCTGAGACACTTAGTTCTCTTTAATGAGGTATCTATTGCTTGAGTAATTATCGTAGAGGTGACACTGTGGTGGCACTCAGAATTTATCACTGCTGTACTAGGACGTTAAAGCCACATAAAGTCCTATGGTTCAGTTTTATTTTCTAATGTTCACCACTGTTCAGTG
This sequence comes from Pampusana beccarii, assembly GCA_013399365.1. Lineage (NCBI taxonomy): Eukaryota > Metazoa > Chordata > Aves > Columbiformes > Columbidae > Pampusana > Pampusana beccarii. The sequence goes on from VWYH01007283.1 coordinate 291,103, forward strand.
CTCACTGCAGTTCACAGTTAGAACAAGGAGGATAAGAAAGGAAATACTGTTTTCTGGTAAGATTTCTGGTGCTTTCCTTTCTCTCCTTTTGCGTTTTACACTTTGTTTACTGCTTCAAAACAGATTCAAGAGCATGTATAATAAATGATTGTACTTCACAGGGCTGTAATGAAAGTGTGAATGAAAATACACAATGTATCAAGCTATATTGAATTTGATATTGTATGCAGGGTAGAGAAACAAAGTTGTCTTCATACCAAATAATTATTAAATCATCCTTCTGACTTTGAAAAATGAAGTTCCAGTGCTTTGACCTTGTAGCTGCTGAATATAGGGAAGAATTTTATTTGAAACAGCCTGTCCCGAGTACTATTTCATATTTTTACGAGAAGCAAGAGGCTCTTTTTAATTGCATTTTTGACTGATGTTTGCGTGATGGAGTTATTTATTTATTTATTTATTTAAGTTGTTTGGACTGCGCAACTAAGTTGGCATGTTTTATGTACAGTGTAGTTCTAGCATCATTGCATTGCTACTGCAATAAAGTCAAGTTGAGACAGCAAAGTATTAAATCACAGGTAAAGACCATCAGGATCTCAATCCTTTGACTGAAGTATGCTTTAGAATTACATGTTTCTAGAAATTAATAGTGTTTTCTGTTTCGTGGATTTTTTTTTTCTAATTTAGTAAGCTTAGCAAGAAGCTAGTAAAATTATTAAAAAAGGAAAAAAAGCTTAGTATTAAGAAATTTCTGTTTGAGGCTGATGCTAACCAAGACCACAAATGAAGTCTCATCTAATTTTTGGGTGCAGTCATTTTCTGTCTCTCTGAATCATCTGATTAATACTGTGTTTAGCAACAAGAGAAAACCAGTTGAGTTTTGAAACCCATTCTCAATGCCATGAAAAATAATTACATATTGTAAGGGATGGCTTTGCCTTCTTAGTATTACTATAATTTAATATTTATCTAAGCCCTGTGTAGGACATAAAGAAATAAAGGACTGAGTCTTTGCCCTCAAGAGCTACCTTTATTCAATTAGACATAATCCAGGCAGACATGTGAAAAGGAGAACACAGACAGCTGAACCTTATACAGACAGTTATACATGAGTGTTGCTAAAGGGTACACGCACTTTTTAGATTTGGTTTTCATCCTGCAACAAACCCTGGCTGCCTCCCAGCCCCGCTCTCCTAGTGTGCAAAGGTTCCCCTGGTCTGAGCGATGCACCAAGTATTCAGGGGATGGGTCAGGGAGAAAAGCACAGATGAGAGACAGAGTAGAAGACAGAGACTTGTGTGTGAAATGTAAATGTGAAAGTTATGACCACAAAAATATTAAGACAATCTGAGAAAACAGATCATGGAGGAGATTGCAGGACTACAGTAGGACTTCATGGGTAGTGCAGCCAGCTTCTGGCTCAGGCTCTATTTCTGCCTCTTCTGCTGTGACACATCACCACATCCACCCTCCTTGGGGTGAAGATAAGGGACCCTGAGTGCCTGTCATAGATGGTAACTGTGTATACATCTCCGCCAGATTTTACTCACTGTCATTATAGTCAATGGAGACATCAAGGTACAGTTGGGGTGCTTTCAAACATCTACAGTAGGACAAGATGAAACAGGTCCTAGAGGTGTATATTTCTCTCCATGGAGGATAAACAGACCCAACACAATAAGCTGAGAAGAGCCATCCATTAAGCCAGACTCAAAAGAAATGTTATGAGGGTTGCATGGTTTGAGCCCAGAGCTGCAGCTCTGCAAGGGTCCTGCTCAGGTATTTCCACAGCTGGTCAAAGGGACAAAGTATTATGGCATTTCTGTGCTGGTGTTTCATCAATGAGACTTCTTTAGAGCATGTCTGACTCTTGCAGGCAGGGTGAGCTCCACTTCTCCCATTGCTGCTTGGCCACGGTTGAAAAGAATTAAAGTTTCACTGGGTCTAAGCCAGCATATCAGAGACAATAACCATTTCAGGCTGTTTGAGAGGCAGCACAGAGGGCTCTGCTCCAGTCCTGGTTGTCAGGACATTTTATCCAATATAAATACAAACACTGATTTTTTTTTTTTAAATATGGAGATTGTGTATTTTCTCACTGAAAAACGAATGATTGAATTCAGCCCAATGTAGGTGAGCATTAGTTCATTTTAAAGGATAAGCGCTTGCTTAAAATAAGGAAGTAAAAACTCTACGTTAGTTATTTTTCTCCACAGTATGGAAGTGATTAAATTAGTCTTTTTCACAGCATGTTTAATGATGCCTGTCCTGATAATTGAGGTGGCAAGATGCTAATGTATGTATATTTCCGGCACCTGTAGCATTCAGTGCTGTACATGGGCACCATGATAATTTTAGCCTTAGTTTCAGACTGGGTGCGAGACCACATATATTAAAGTTGGATACGTAGTAATACTTTTATCATGCAATAGAAATTTTTACTCTTTTAACAAAAAAAATCCCATATTTGGTTCTCTTTCTCAGAGATGTAATGGAAAAGCTGTTAATTAAAGGAGTAAATATCAAAAGTGAAATTGTAATCCCACATTCCAAATACTTCTATTTGCGCAAGTAAACAGTAACTCATGCATTAGCCTGTATACTTTAGTGTGTGTGTGTCATGTTCTTAGTGACTTTGCTAATGGGTAGGAGCCTGTGGTGGCTGTGTTATTAAACCTCCTGTGTTCACAGGAGATTAATGGGGAGATTAATTTTTTCATCTCTGTAGTGTCTTTTGTGAGTGTTTAAAGGTTTGCCCAGACCTCTGAAAGACCAGGGAGTATTTCAGCATCACTCTGTAGCTACCTCTCTGAGCACTTTGCAAGTCCCATGGTGTACATTCTTGTAACTCTTATGACTTACTGCAATGTCTTATCTGACAGTACAATCAGATAAAATGTCTGAGTGATTTAAAAGCTACCTGAAAATACTGTTTGATCCCAAAAGGAGAATTTATTCCTCAATAACTGAAGAAACTCTGTAGCACCTGACTGGAATAGACAGAAGCCAGGAAGCACTTGTGTCTAAGATTGTTTGAGACAGCTCTTGTATGCGAATTTTTAACCAAACTAGCAAAATAATCCTGTTAATACAAAATGCAAATACTCTTGTAAATATATAGAATAGAATTTTGTCCTTCTGGGTAGTTTGAAAGAAATAAAGGTCAAGGAGAGTTAGAAAATTAGCAGCATTCCTTATGACTAGTACTGGATCTCTGCTTACATAGGTATTAGGGTATCCGCAGACAGATTTTTTTTAAAAAAATAAGAACCATTTTTCAAATGTATTTTTCATTATGTTTTTCTATGTAAATTGCTTTAACATGTAACTGTAGATCAATCCTTGCTACTTCACTTAAAAATCAACGTATTTAAGGGGTGGCCTTCACTTCGTTTTCATTTTGTTTCTGCAGAATGTCTGGTCTTCTGCCTTTGGTAGAGTTTCTAATAAGAGAACTAGAAAGTTAACAGTTTGAAGAAAATATGTATTTAGACTGTCTTGTGTTTTTTCTTCTAGTTTTTCATAATTCCCTGGAGGAAAAAAGTAGTTAGTTTAGCTACTTTGTAATGTTAATTATGTTTTGTATATATCATTATTAAACAGTAACACAAAACCATTATCAGCAAAATGGAACAGACTCTGGTCCTTTTAACAAATACAGAAAGTGGGGACAGTTCTATTTATTTTCAGTTTTACACTGATGGAGAGACTATTTTGATTAAAATCTAGTATGATGTGTGGGCACCTTCAAAAACACCACCCACAACATCAAGTACATAGAAGAAGATATAATTTGCTTGAATAGTTGAAGTGAAAGATAGAGTAGAAATACGGTCTCGTCCACACAAAGTGGGTAAAGACTTGATTTTTAGAGGTTTTATTTTTTTAGAAAATCTGTTTAACGTTGCAAACATAATTTGATTGTGACTTTTGACTGGATTTACACTCAGTAATTTGATAGAATTAATTTACATTTGTACAAATGAGAGGAGAATCCTTATTTACACTTCAAGCAGAATACGCAGGTATAGTAGTTTTCCCTTGAAAGAGATAAGCAAGAAATTATTTTGTGTTCACAGACAAATCAGGATATACAAAATAATTTATCGTTCCTGTCAGAGTAGATCCTCTCAGCTGTACATTTGATTCAAGAGTGGTATATAAATTTTTTTGTTTCCTAACAAGCAGTAGCAAAATGTACCGATGTATAGTTTGTTCCCGAGGAAGTTACCAAACTTGGAATGAAAACCTCCCATTCAGCACAACAACTTCTGAAGAAGCAAACACTTGAATATCAGGGTACTTTCCATCATACCTTTGCTGGATTTTGAAACATTTGGAAGCGCAATAATAAAATATAAGTCAAAACCCATGAGACACATCTGTGTTACTGAAGTTAATACACAACTTTTGAATCACCTCTGACATTCAGGATTTCTGTATGTGAGGGGCTACTATGTTTTTTTATTCGTGTACTACTTGCCCTTTCATGATGGGAAGCTAGCCATAGGGGCAGGTGACCAGTGACAAGTTTTTCAGAGGAATCAGGATAGATGGGAATTCACCTTGAATAAAACTGACAGCAGATTCATCTCCATTACTGGTGTCCCCAGCCAGTACCATATGGCAAGGTTTTACAGGGAAGAGCTGTACCCTGGACTACTTTTTTTCAGATGTTACGTGGAGTGTTTCATTCCACTCAGAGTACATTGCTCTTCACTAGCAGATTTTAGACATGCCTGTCAAACAGCATTACAAAAGTCGGTAAGCATTCTGAACACATGCTTGTACTCAGCTAATTGCTCAATGTTTGCCAAAGAACCCTACTGTGAGGGTTGGCTCTGGGGTCCTGTACCTCCCATGGCCTGCAGATCTCTGAAGGAGAAGGGGACAAGTTCAAGTGAGGTAACTTTGGGAGAAACCTTTCTATAGCAAGTAGTAGATTTTACTTCCTGTGAAGTCTCTCACATAGGAAAGACTTTCCCCTTTTCTTTTGTCCTTTCTACATCCTTCTACGGATGATGGAAATGTTCCTTATTAGCACTGATGTAAAATATTCAAAAATAATCCTGAAAAATTAAAGTGAATTAGAAGGACTAGAAAGGAACAGCTCTTGATCTACAGCTTCACTTTATTTGTACTTACTAAAAATTCAAGTGACAGACTTGAGTACCTTCCTAAATACTGCTTAGCCAACATATTGATAATATTTCTCATGGCATTATTTGCACTGTGGCACTTCCTCCTGCTGGGTCAGACTCAGGTCTTTCTCACCTATCCTAGAATTGTTCCTTTTCTTGAATCTGCCTCCGCAGCTGCTACTCTTGCGTTTATGTCTGTATTGAATTTCACAGTCCCAAATGACTTTTTTTTTTTTTTTNGTCATTGGTTTTAGGGGTATCAGGTCTTACTCTTTTCTATTTAGAACACAGAACAGTAGCTTTCCTGAGCTCTGCTTTCATGCATCCCATCAGACATCTGTTTTATGTTAGCTTTCCTGTATGTTCTGTCTGTGACCACTATCAAGGGAGTGGGTTATTTCCTGGCTATCATGTGCTGAGGGGGACAAGTTAGTGTGGTCCCAGAAACAGCCTGTTTGACAGCTCAGGAATGAGCAGCTAGAAATGCAGTCAGAATCCCACAGAATGAAGTTGTCCCTGTCCCTCTCCTGGCAAGAAAATGAGGCTCTGAGGAACCAGTGCATGGATTCTCATCTTCATCCCATCTGCCTCTTCACATTTTTGTTTTCTGTGGACAAGGCAGGGAGAATAGTAATGTACTGTGTTTACAGATCAGAAAATAAAATTATACATTTGAAATCCACTGCTTTTATGTTGAAAGGAAACACCTTTTAAGTATGATGGAAGTGTACATAGTGTTTATGTAAAAGGGTGATGAGGGGGGAAAAGTACAGCATTGTTATATGTAATTAAAACCCAGAAGTCTCTGTTGGAATATTTTCAAGATCCAGTTGGATGTATAAATTCATTTTGAAAATCCCTTCTCCCCCCTGCCAGAACCCACTATAAAGTACAGTTTATTTCTTCAACTCTCTCAATTCCTTTGGAAATAAGAAAATGATAAGTAAAATCCTTTTCCCTTGAGAAAAGGTGGGGGTACTTTGTCCCTTCTTGCACATTATATACCCTACCTTTTTAATGAGCTGTCTGGTTTATATTGCAGCATTTTCATTCAGTGCTTGTCTAGCTTGATAACCAGCACCATCATTTTATGTGGTGGATTTTGTCAAATACAACATGCAAAATACCGTATTTTTAAGTGCATTTCATCTTTTGCACTGTTTGTACTTGGTTAAATCTTACTTAGATGCATTATATTTGTCTTGAGCATTATAGATTCAATTCCAGGATTTGCTTCAGCTGCTGTAACTTGGTGTATTTGTGCTGACCTGAATCCTATTGTGCCAATTTATACCAGCTGAGGGCTTGGCCCTATTTTAGCTCTCTGACTCGGTTCCTCGTTTGCTGAAAAGGAACAACTGTAGTTCTTTTCTTTCACTACTTGTCTGGTTGTCTGCTTAGCCCCTAAGGTGCTCAGAGAAGGATGCTGTCTGACTTGGTACAGCTTCTAGCATAATCAGGCACCAGTCCCAGCTGGAGCCTCTTAGCTCTGAGATGACTACACATGAAATGAATTAGCTGGAAAAGCTTCTCATTTGTCACAGTCATTCCCTTTTACCCTGACAATGGGTACGTGCCATACATGTGACACTGAGGCCCTTCTTTTGCAGTGCAGGTATTTATCCTGACATAATGAAGCAGTTCTGCAAAAGCAGACCTGGCATTTTCATCCGCTACCCCCTGAAGCCACCATATCCAGCCCAAATGCACAAAAAAAGTGGAATTCTAGGAACAAGAAAAGCCAGAAATTGTTTGCAAGTCTTTCACGGGTCTATTTCCATCTTCAGTTGCAAGGAGAGTCTTTTCACAGATTCTGCTATAATCACTGTGTGATAGGTTTTGTTGTTGTGGGATTTATGTCTGATGAGTGTTGCATCGCTTAATATTATATTGCAGTGATATATGTTGATATAACAGTAATGTTGACATTCAGATAATTCTGCTCTCTTTGGGTTTGAGATGCTTTGGAATATATTATCTGCTTGCAGAAATCTGCTTTTTAATGAGCAGGTTTTTATCTAAAAATGAAAAAAAAAGATATTAAATTGACCTGGTTCAGCTGTTTATTAAGTGATAGATTTGCATGCAATTTGTAAATGGAAACATGTGAGTTAAAAAAATACAACAAATTGAAAAAACCACCACCACCACCAACAAAGATAAACCTCAGTTTACCATAAATAGATAGACCCTTGCCTTCAGACAAGTTTTATGCCTATCCATATTTTATGTTTAGCTACTGACATACTGAATTTGCAGGATTTAGTGACAAGTCGTTCCTGAGCATATAGATCCACCTAGCAACAATACTGAGTTCAAGTAAGGAGAAGAAGCAAAACTAGCTTGGTTGCTCTTCATCAAACCTTAGAGGGGAACAGAAACAAGAATATGCCTGGTATTGTTGGTCTAACTGCATTATTTCTGCAAAGCGGATTGAATGCCAGTTGTTTATACTTCCTTTGAAAGTTTGAAGGCTGTTGTATGTGACACTAACAAAAAGACATGCTTACTTTTATTGCCTTTGAGTTCTTCTAACATTCTGTAAAGCTGCTGAATTTCTTTGTATAACAAAAGGGCCGTATGTAGTTAAACACTGAGTGTCTTGAGATTCTGGGTACAGTAAATATTTTTGCACCTGTTAGAGTCAGACTTTATTGAACTCATCAATGAGTAATTCATTCTCATATGTACAGAGGAGGGGAATTCTTCCCTAGTACTTTTAGTGATTTGAAATTATAGTTGCAATGCTTTCTGATTTTGATCTAACATTTAATTACTCAGCTGTATTGTGTTTGAAGTCACGTCTCTGTGGACCATAGGTGTTGTACAAGTATGGTCTTAAGTCAAAAAGGCTTCTAGTCTCCTATGGGTCAAAAGCTAAAAAGATTCTCTTTTCTGGAATCTGACCATGTTTGCCTGCCCGTGCTGTAGTGCTCGTTAGGGAGAGGAGATTCCCCAGCATGACACTTACCAGGTCTCACAGATAGACTGGGGACCAGCACTGTGTGACACAGTGTGAATCTGTGTTTCCCACTGGATCAGTGAAGCAACTAAACCAACATACCTAAGGAGTCTCCCAAACAGTCTCAGTAGTGTGCTGCAGCTGACTTTAGACTGTACTATTTACCAGCTGGTCCCCAAATAATTAACCTCTTCTCTGTCTCTTCCTGATACCTAAATAGTATTTGCAACATAATTTTTCATTAAGATTCCTTAGAGCCCTGCATGAGCCAACAGGTGTTGTAGGCGCGTTAACACATTGTCACTCTTGTTGAAATGGTACAGAGACAAAAAACTATATTAATCGAACTGGGAAAGAACTACAATTTTCACCTCCCTCCCCCAACACTTGTTTGATTGCTGCAGTAGCTGGTAATGCTGATCTTGTCTTGATACCACTGATGCCAGAGCGACACAGCCTCAGGTACTATGTGATGAACACAGCTGGCTCCCTGTGCCTTCGTTTCCCGCTTTGTCAGCAGCGAGGGCAGCTGCTGGCATGGTAAGAACTATCCATTATCAACCAATGCAAGGTGGAGCTGTCAGGGTCTCCAAACTTAGTTACACCAGGCACCAAAACCATTTCTCCCTGGGCAAGGATAAGTGAATTAAAGAGCCACTTTCCAGGCTGGCTCTGAGCAAGGCAGTCCATGTTGCTGGGAGGGTTTTGGAGCACTCCTGGGGGCTGTAAGGGAGAGAGAGGCCTGAGCCCCACAGCTGCAGCTCTGTGCCGGCCAACTCCAGCTCCAAGCAGCCACTTGCAAACAGTCCCCTATCTCTGAAGAAAGAGCATGGTGCTCACCGGCTGCAGTGGGGAGAAGGAGCTGAAACTGCCTCAGTCCCCTGAAATCCTCTCCCTCTAGCCAGCAAAACTGGCAGAGGGGTAGGCACAGAGCAAAGGCAGATGCTGGCGGTGGAGCCCCGCTCCCAGGATGGAGTACTCACGTGGCTTCAGTGACCCAGACCTGGCAGAGCTGCTTTTCTGCTGTGTACAGCCACATTTGGCTTGCACCTTCAAGAAGCCTTTGTTCTGCCTTGGCCAACTCTGTTTTAATCTTTTCTTTAATAACCACAGAAGCCTATGGAGTACTGTGTTTCTCAGTGCATTCGAGGCTTGCACCCCCACCAGCATTAATTATGTGACACAATAATCCAGAAGACTTCACTGTAGCTGTTCTGGCTGGTACTGGTCATTTTTGTGTTGTGATTTTATTTCATTTTTCAAGAGACACATTCTGGCTCTTCCTTACATACAAAACCAGCTTTGATTTCCCTCCATCAGTTCTCAGTGAGCTCTGCTATGATGTTGTTTCCCACATCAGGTACCACATGAGGAATTAAATGATGGAAATTTGTGGCTGGGTAATCCATTTTATCGCCTGTAGATGAAAATGAGAAAATGGTGTACATCTCTTTCTAATGTATCTTGCTATGGATTTAAGGATTTAATCCTATAATCCTTCTTGGATGGCTCTTTGCTTTTAGTTTCTCTCAGGTGGTCTTTGGGCTTGACTATATACAATGTGCAGCACACATTAGATTTATAATGAAATTTCATTCCACTTCGGAACTGTGTGCCTAAAGTGGCGAAGCAAATAATCCTCAACAGCAGCAGTGATTCCAGGTACAGCACACGATCTTTTGAGGGGTAGGTGGCAGAAAAGAAGTGATTAAGTGATCTGCTTTGTCAGGCAGCCAGAGTTAGAGGATGCAAAAGGGGCTGTTGTCCCATCTTGAGTCAGCAGGTGTAGTTTTTGACAGCCCTGCTTTGGTCTGTTTTCTGCATACTGTGTGTTGGAGGAGGCTGCTCAGACTCCAGACTTCCAGACTGAGCCCCGTAGCGTTTCTGAAGGCAGCTGCTTGGTGCTGCCCCAGCCACCTGCGGCTGCCGCCTCCCAGGCGAGAGCTGCAGCGTATCCTCTTGGCTGCGAGTTGGCACTTTTGTCCTGACCTTAAGTTGCGAAGCAACAGCTACATCTTCTTGAATGAATGTTAAATACCCTTGGGAAGGTTTCTGCCATCTGGGCCAAACAATTACTGCACTAATTTAAATTATATAAAGTCCTACTATTCCTCAGGGTCAGGCTGCAAAGATTTGCATATCTGGACAAAGGGTTCCAAGTAGAGGGAATGAGAGAAAGAAAAAACATCATGTAAACAAGCGTAACGTCAGAAATGAGCCGATGATGATTTAAGCAAGACAAATACAGTGACACATTAAAAATTGTGTAAGAAATGGTGTTAAAAATGAGACGACACTACTGAGGCTGCACACTCACGCATTCAGAAATTTGGAAATGCCAGAATTAAGGTTGCTGATATAAACTTTTCACCCCTATTGCGCATATGCATTGTGATACAATCTTTAATTTTCTATTCACATCCCATTTTTCCACAGGACCTCCGTCTCATTTGCTGCACTGAATGAATGCTGTTCACTTAATGAGAAGCTATTCAATATTTTGGTTTACCCTTTCTGTGCAGCGTATGCCCCCAGGCTTTACTTACTGCATACTATTGAAACCTTGATATGAAGATGAAATAATTCATTTCCTCATGGGCTTTTTTGTGACACTCATCGCTGTACTTCCTAAGGGCTTTTCAAGCATTAATGTATTTATCTTCACAATAGCCTTCACAATAGGAGTATTATTGTCCATTATTGTCCATATTTTATAGTGAGGCACAAAGAAATTAAAGTCAAAGTGTCCCTAATTTGAGATGTCTGAGGACATTGTTATGAAAATGTATATTATTACGCATCTTTTACCTGAGCAGTTACCTAATTGGGGGGGGAAGCTCTAGCATATTATTTCATTAGGAGCAGACAGAGCCACATATTTACTTGATTTAATCTTCTGTATTATTATACCGACAGCCTTATTTGCCTTGTAGAATTCAAACAGTTGTAAAAACAGTTTCTTTATTGTTTTGAGTGATGGCTATAACTGTGTCTTATATTTGGCTCCATAAAATAGACTGGTTAGTTTTTATGCTGATCTTAAAGGAGTAAAGGGCAGTCCTAAGTAGGTAGTGCTAGGCACTACAGGAATCTTGCTATCCCTGCAGATATTTTGTCTGCCCTTCCTCTTCTCCCCAGTGGTGATATATTCAGGGTCAGTTCTCGTTGATTTCAATACCAGCCGTGGGTGCTTGTCACTTGAACAAATCTAAGCTTAGGTAGGATGTTGATGTAATCACAAAGAAAAAAAAAAAAAAAGCCAAACAATTTTAAACTGCTTGGTAACAGTTTAGTTTTAAAAATTCACTGAGTATCTCATAGACATGTCATGGCAAAATTGGCCGAATCCAGTTCCTTCTGGCAGCAGTGACCCCCATAACAAGAGTTAAGTGTTTTCACATCTGCTGCTGTCTCTTGCGTTTTCACCCTCCTTCCCACACACCTTCCAGCTTGTGCAGCAGATGCAGAGTTCAGGAGATCTACAGGGCTCTCTGTCACTCTGCATTCCCACCTCACAATCGCAAATTAGAGCCTCTGTAATGAAAAAGGGTCGTGTCCTCTGGAACAGTGTGTGATCACGTAACTAAGTAAGGATTGTACCATGCATATACACACAGTACAGATAACCTTAACCTGACATCTCTTAGTTCATGATCCTTCACTACTGAAACCTCCAGACAGCTTCTTTAGTGCAGAACTTTATGTGTGTATAATTCCTTTAGGTTTTACAAGAAGACAGAAACCTCAAAATCAGAAGTCTGCCATATGAATATGATGGGTCTTATGAGGGTACTGGAACCATTAGCTCCCCTGCACAAATTTTTGCCATGTGAGCTACCTGCTAACAGTAACATGTGTTTTTTTCTTCCCGTGAGCCACTTCAGAAAGTGGAGAAGAATTGTACTTTGCCTCTGGCCTTCACATCTGCTTGTTACAGCAGAGGATGGTGATAACTGGAGTCATGGCGACCAGTCCTCCAGAGTCGGAGGCCCTGACACTTTCTGACCATTTCCCCAAACTTGACTTTTTCCTTCCTGTCACTTCCAAACCCCCTCTCCTTGTCTCCCTCTCTGCCCCCATCCTGAGTCCTCTTCATCCCTGGTTCTGTGACATATCCCATTTATTTTTATCCAATTTCAGTTTTCAGTCTTTGAGTCTTTCATTTCTAGTCTCCACATCCAGTGACTCCTAATAATCAACCCCGAGCCTTCTGTCTATATCAAAATCTCTTCTCCCTTCCCTCTCTCCCCAGGTCATTCCCTTTTCCTTAGCCAGCCAGTCCCAACCTTCTGCCCTCATCCTGACCACCCTTTCTAATACTCCACTCCCTTGCCTGACTCAAGTCTCTCCCCTCCTCCCGCTCCCTTTGTGTAACCTATTCCGATTTTCCTGTCACAGCATGGCTCAGGTGAACACAGCCTTCATTTAACCCTGTGGCTGCACACGGGTATGCCAAGCCTTCCGCTTGGCCTCTTAGAGAGGGCTGGTGGTGAGGAAGGAGGACAGGACCTGGGCCATTGTGTCCATGCTAGACTCAGGCCCGGAGCAGGAAGCCCTCCTGTCCCCATCTTCACTCAGGTCCAGGTGCCTGGCTCTGTCTGCACGCAGAGTGCTTGAACCAGGAATTAGAGAAAATCTGGCTCTCTATCCCTCAGATTCTTTGTGGGGTCTGCTCAGTCCCCTTTGGAGAGCAGCTCAGAGTTGTGCCACAAGCAGCAATGGGAGTGGGAGGAAAGCGGGCATGGAGGATGCTCTGTCTCTTCTCTGACAGTGGCAGTTTCATAGTCTGATGATCTCTGAGAGCTGAGCGACACTTGGGCAGGCTGAGTGACGCACAGTTTGTGAAGATACTTTTTTCTGAACCTTTAGCTAAATTCTTGCGAGCATGAAAATTATTGACTTTTCAAAGGCACCTTAAACTTTTCCAGTTTGGGGCAGATATTCACAGGGAAGCAAAAGGCACATATGTGACACAAAGTTAGTCCCTTGCTAAACTGTATGTCTCTACTTCAAAGCATTAGGTATTTCCACAAAGCAAAGCAGCTTACTTTCTCTTTAGTCTCGCTCTCAGAAGTGTTTGAATGGTGCTAGCTGAAAATGTCAAAACCCTGAAACAGAAACGTAGAACTAAACAGAGAAAAAACAGCCCGAGGCAGACACCTGGCATGGGCTGTGTTCAGCCCAAGCAGTTAAATTTGGAGAAGTTATAAACAAACGAAATCAGTATTTTGTATACAGACACAGTGCTGGGATTCTCGTTTGTCTTATATGGCACCTAGTGCAGTGGTAACTGGCTGCCCTTTTGGTATGGGTTGCATTAATTCCTCTAGTAGCATTTCAATAGTAAAATAAACCTGCAAAAGTTCTCTTCTTGTGGTGTGGTTTCTTGCATTTCATTCTTTTGCACTTATAAACTATACCTAAGGACTGAGAAGAGGGAAAATCCCCAGCGTTTCCCATAGTGGTTTTATTGCTCTTTCACTCAGCGGTTGGGAGGAGTCCAGAAGGAAGAACAGCTTCTGGTGCCTTCACCTGCTGAATTTCAGATCTACAGAGGCGAGCCTCTTCCCAGATCCCCAGGGCTCTACTCCAGCATCCTGGCTCCACTTTTAGCCTTCACTCAGACAGTGGCTCCAGCTTGACACAACTGTGTTAATTTACAGGCAAAATGCCTAGTTCATACTGGTGATGCTCAGAGTTTCAGCAGAGTTGTTAGAGAGACACTTGCATCTAATAATTTCTCAACCTCATTTTCATATTCATTTTTATAGCAATAATACTATTGCTTTTCCTTTACATAGCGCTTGCAAGAAAAAGCAACCTTTAAGACTGAAAATATCTGAAAAATGAAATTTTCATGCCCCATACAGAGCTGGTCAGTAGATTTCTACAGTGTGTCCCAGTGCAAATATAAACAGTTCTGATGTTTCTTCTGTAAGGAATGCCTCAGCAAGTATTGCTGAAGGGACTACGTGCCAGGACATTATCCATCAAATATAATTACTTACTCTATCAATTACCAGTATTCTTAGTTTATAAGACACAAGTTGCTATTGGAAATGCAGAAAAGTAGTAAGAGTCTTAAAAGATAATATTTAAACTACAGATTCCCTTGAGGATGGGGTAACCATGTCTGTACAGGCACAGAGAACCACACTGACGTACAGGTTAGATGAGCCTCCAGCTCGTATAAGAAAAGAAAATAAAATTATTATTGTATTTTATGGGGAAAATATAGACTTGTATAAAATTAAACTCAGAATGAGAACACGAAGCCAGTTTTCCTTCATGATCTAGTTCTAAAAGGTAACACATTCTGGTAGAAATCCTTGTACAGAATCATAGTCATAAAAAGAGAAATTAAGAGATCATGTATGTGATTGGTAATTGACTTTACATCACAGAAATCAGAAGAGCTTTTGGTGTTGTTTGCAGGGAAGTAGAATGTTGTCATCAGTGCCAATTAAGTAACAGACCCTTGAATAACTCTCTCCTGTGAAATAGCTGTTTCTGTTGAAGAAACTTTCATCAGGCTTTGCTTATTTTTATTAATATAAGAATTTCCATGTATCTATTAGGGATTCATAGAAAACAATTAAGTCTTTAGAATTAGGTGTGAGACAGTATGTACTGGGCCTGTGTATGTTTATCAAAAAGGAAATACTAGTGTTTGCTTCTTAAATGGTTGCTACAAAATATGCAAGAGTGACATGAGTGATATCCTTGTATTTTGACTCAGCATTTAAAGCAAAAAGTTTGGCAGCTGACTGCAGGAAAACTCAGAGAAGTTGGGAAATGCAGATAAAATGAGAGAGGGGAAGAGTAATGAACACTTTTGGAAGGAGCAGTTAATTCCTACCTGTTTCATGAAATTGTTATTTTGAGTTTCTTATGAAAGGTTTGGTCAATACTTTGATCAGTCTTTATGTTGATTAAGATTACAAGAAGACAGGGAAATATTACTATGAGCTTTCTGTCCTCAAGCCTCATGGATCCCCCATGCTGTGGTACTACAGGAGCTTTTAATATTTCGCAATGCTCATCTGAGCCATCATTAAAAGAATTTCTGTTCTGGTCAGTGTTTTTTGTCGCCCAGATGAGGGGAGTCTGACTTTTGTGAATATCAATGATTTGCAGTGGAAAGGCTATGAGAAGGAGCTCTTGAATCCTTTCAGCATCTGCAAGGTCTAGCAGGGTCTTTGCCAAATTTCATTAGCAAATGTTGTTTTATTAGTAACTCAGCTTTTGAATTTGTGCTTGTAGAAGCCAGTGAAATTGATTTTAGGCCAGAGTAGAACACTTGGCCAACCTCTGCTCTCAGGCGTGCTGACATAGACCAATAGCCCAGTAGTCTTTAATTCCTAAATAGTACTTGCTGCAATAATAACCTGTGGTGTGGTTCTAAATTGTTTTCCTGCATTATACCTCTCCACCTCTGATTACAGATTCTTTGAAATGGCAGTAATACTTGTTATAATTTTATTTGCTCATACTTTTTTCATACTTGCATGCTTTGCAGCCGTGCTTTTTACATGAAACTGGATAAACCTCAGGAAAAAATTTACTGAGTCAGAGGAGACATGAAAGCAATAGTCTCTGTTTTCTCTTAAAAACATGGCAGCAAGAATATTGCTTTCTGGGCTCCGAGTGAATTTATGTATTTAACAGCAGAAGTGCCCAGCCAATAGTCATCATATGGTAGGTAGCACTGCTACAGGCCATCACACCCCTAAATATATTTTGTGGTGCATTTCTCATGCCTAAACTGCTACATTTAAGTGTGTGGGTTTTATCTATTCGTTATTTTGCTAAACGTAGATTGCCTAGGACCCTCCGATGTATAATTATATGTTCGAATGAGCACAGCAACTTCACTAGCAGACATTTGTTCTGTAGACATGCTAGGAGAATGATAATTGATGCCTTTTTTATCACTGAATGAAAAAAAGATAAAAGTGCTGCTATAAACTGGAAGTTGAAATAAATTATGTAAAATACATAATTCGCATAATGACTGTCCCTTTATAAATGTTCATATTAAGTAACCATATCATTTGGGATAATTCCTCCTTGAGGAATGCTGTGAAAGAACAGCTCATTCATTATCTTGACTTGATGAATTGCTCTAAAACATCTCCTCCGATGAGAAAATTGATTTAGTATTTCTTTAAACAATTGACAATAATGCTTGAATTCTATATTTTCCTGTCCAGAAAGTTTCAGTAATGATCTGCATTATATGGCTTTCACTATTTAGACTTGAATTCCCAAAAAACCACACGTATCTACCCCTCCTCTATATGCATATACATATGCAGAACCTTGCTTTAAAACCCCACCTGGTATATTAATCACACTGAGAGAGTAATCACTCAGCTACTGTAATTTGGCTCCCTTGATTCATTGATGCCAGTAATTAAGAGTTTTGGAGTCATGCTTGGAAGCTTGGAAGCCATGCATTTATCTACAAGCAGCACACCGCATCTGCTTAGTGCCCTCGTAACAGCCTCTCTGACAGCAGGCAACGTGTCATTTCACAAAACTTTTGTCAGGAAAGCTCTTAAAATTAAAAATACTGGATTACGTCTACCACTTGTAGATGTTAATGATAAAGTTATGGGAAAAAATACAGTGAGGGAAAGAGCAGGTAAGTACTATTGTTAGCTCAAAGATTACAGAGATATAAGGTTATGTGCATAGGTGAAAGAGAGCCAAATTTCTGAAACAGCAGGTAGTGGAAGAGAGCACCTTCCCCTCCAAAATAGGGGCTTGTGAAACATTTACAATTGACCCCAAAGAGAATCCTCTCTGGAAGGAAATTAGCAAGTTGTCTTCCAAAAGAAGCACTGGCAGTGCGGAGAAAAAGGGATTCCTTGCAGATCAAAAGTAAAGACTGAATAGAAAGGTTGCAGGAGGACATCCTTCAGAAGGGTCTGTTAGTTTGGGTAAGCTTCTGCCAAGTGTTTTATATATAATTTCTTATCTACGCTGAATTTCCAAACCTTTTGAGGTTATCCACCCTGCCTCATCTGTCATGTTTTTTAGATTATAATTCAGCCTTTCCTTGTGATCAGCATAGTTGCTATATTTAGATTCAAATCTCACTAGGAGAACACTTTAATTCATTCAAGACACACCAATAGCCTCTGATTTTGTCTTTGAGATTCAAAAAGAGGCCTTAACAACATTCTCTCTGCTCCCAAACATTTTGATGGGAACAGTTTTGAAATGCAAACCAAACTGTTGTGTTTGTCAAGACCAGGGTGAGCTGTTGCAATTAGAACTTGCTTCACTGTGTTTTTGACAAGTTCTCCCGGGATGTTTCTAAACACTGAAAACCTTTTAGGATGAAGTTCATGTTTTCTGAATGCACTTAGCAAAGGCAGATATATTGCAGTTGTATAAAAAGCTGAAATTGCGTTTTTCCTCTCTCACACTCAGGAAGTGAGCTTCTGCACTGGGGTCAGAGAGGAGGCTGTAGAGAAGAGTTACCTTCCCTAATTTTTATTCACATTGGAGGCTATATCTTGGGGTTTATGATTTTGTTCATTCTTTAAGGCATGTTAACTTATGTTTGCATAACGTATAGAGAGTCCTGGCAGATTTCCTCTAGGGATGAGAAAATGAATGAGTTTCTTGGAGAGGGGAGGGCAAATGGGAAGGGGAGAGCTTAAGTAAATAATTTCTGCAACTATTAAGTGACATAAACTCTCTGTAATAAGAGGATATTTCATGTCACTGAACTGTAGTGAATGACTAATATATGCTGTGGTCTATATGGAAGATACAGTATGATAATTCAAGCAGCACAGTAGTTTTATGTAGCCTCTTATTACTGAAAATAACAAAACTAGTAGACCTGTACTTAGGTAGGGAGGCTATTGTTTTCTTATTTTTCTCAAAGTTCCTTTAGTCAAGTGATGCAAAATACAGTGAAACAAAGATATCTTATGACAAAGATCTTCCAGTGGTTCCTAGCAACTGGATTTTCCTACAAATTTGCTTCTGTGTGTTGATGAAGGTATGTTCACTGTCTGATTCAGTAAGTTGTTTTGTAATTAAATAATATCTTATTTTAGAAGTTAGGGAACTTATTTAATATAATAGAATAATACAGTTAGTATTTACTACATTTATAAAAACACACTGTACATCACTTTGAGGCCTTGATCCAGTGCTGAGGTCTGCACTCACCAGAATTTGCCCGAGATGTGACCACTACCAGTGTGAGAACCTCTCATTTTATCTTTCACAGTCCCTCGTGTTAAACTGGGAGGGGGCACCTTTGTGTTCACATCCCTTTTTCCTTATCTAGGTGGTTGGTGTTCAACATCTCAGTCTCTGAGGGGACGCTGTAAGGCAGAAAACCCTCTGGCACCACAAGCTGCTGAGGACTCTGAGCTGATGCTTTTAGTTCTGTGGTCAGACATTGTTTCCTGGGTCCGTTGTTACAGAGTTTCACAGTCTGTATCTCATGCACCAGACTGAGTCTGTATTTCACACCAGCACAGTTAAGAAGGCTCTTTCCTTTTGTTTTTAGCGATTTGTACTTTCCAGGAACTCTTCCAGTCTGTTTCTGTCAGAAGGGTGGTCCATTCCATTCAAATTCTGTTGAAATAGGTAATGGTTTGCACTGAGTTTTAATTTCAGGGAGTGAAGTGTGATGCTCTCATTTGGTGAGGATACAACTTACCAGAGCAGCTCGATGCCTGTTCTGCTGTTTTGCTTCCTGACCTGGTGAGGGAGTCAAGAGGACCTGTCTCATATTATTATTAAAATTATTATGATACGTGGAAGAAAGCAGATAGATTACTGCCAACATAGAAGAGGTATTTGGGGACCATTAGGTATTTGGGGACCAGTTGTCATTGCCAGTTAGGCCTTATTTATTATGAAGAACTTCAGTGCAAGAAAGGACATCTGCTTCATAACAGGTACTGACAAACCTTGCAGGGCCCATCAGACCTCTGGAGTGAGACTCAGCTGAAATTCCCCAAGTGTGATCAACTTGAAGCTCAGGATCCCTAATGTATGTAGCTACAAGGCAGCTAGCTGTATGCTAGTTCCCATCTTGGTGAATGGCAATGTAGTTCACACAATAAATGTTAGAGACTGATTTCATTCCATGTATAATGCCGAAAAAAGAATGGACAAAATAAACGCCAGTATAACATATATATCTATTCACTTGTATTCTAGGCTGTTGATAGCAGTTTGAAAACACATTCCAGAAATACTGATATGCAAGCAAAGCTGATTTTATTTTTATATGAACGTTTCCTAAGCTTTATGTGTTTCCTTATATCCTCTTTTGCTACCCAGATGTGTTTACACAATGGCTATGCAAACACAATGTATGCAGTTCCTACTGCTCCCCCCCCTACTGATACCAAACAAGCCGCAGTTACTTTGGGAACAGATGTGCCTAATGGCCACACCACAGCTTTTGAAGATAAAACTGGGTGTAGAGGGGGAGCGCGGAGGAGGAGTTCAGGAACAGGATATGTTGCCTTCAGGTAGTGAAGGCAACTCGTTCACAAGTACAGTGTGCTGCCCCAGCTAATCCTATTAGCAGGCTAAAACTCAGGACACAGAAGATTATTTTAACTTCAACTAAAAACAAGGGAGGGAGCTGGGAAAACCAAATATGTTCCATATTACTGTTGTCCCTGAAACAAAAACTTAAGTGCAGATGGCCACAGTTTCTGAAGTCAGCCTTTCTTCTTTCAATATTTTCATACAGTATCCTTTTTTTCATTTCTTACATATTAAAACTGGTATAGCAATTAGCACAATTATGAGGAAAATTATTTTGGAAAAGAGTTATTAGTGATTTTTAAAGGAAAGGGAATTTACACTGACTTGTTTGCAAACACCATGTTTAAATTTATGAGATACCTTTCTCCCTGTGTAACGTATGTATCTGGTGGTTTTACTTTCTGTCATCTTCTTAAGCCCTATTAATTTTCTAGGTATCAGTCAAATGTGACATATAATCCTGTTTTCTTCTTCAATAGAAAATTAATACTAGTGTTTCACTACATAATCACAGCAAGTTGAACCCTGCACAAGCACGTGTAATTTACAGTTACAGCTAAACCAAAACAAGTTGGATGAAAGTTTCAAACTGAGACCATTGGTCCAAACCTGCCACTTCAGATCATGCTTAATACCAAAGGGCAAGTTTATATTTTTTTTTGTAAGTGGCCCCAAATTTTCTCAGAGCAGGTGATGGTAAAACTCTTCAGACCATTTATGATCTGAAGGAATTTTCTCCACAACAGAATAGCTCCTCAGTCATCCATTTCTAACACTGAGCTGATTTACTTTCCATCTACAGTGAGCAACATATAGTAATCACCTTGCTCCAGATACTCTTCATTTCTGGAATACCATTTTCATTATGTTGCAAAGCTCATAGCAAGGAAAATATCTTCTCAGGTATTTTACTGCAAATCTCTCTTCTTAGATTTAGGCAACACTGAAAAGCACCATTTGATACCAGGCAACAAAGAAATTCGTGTCTGTGGGTATTTGGAAAGAGAAAGGGATAATATACTTTTTAATGCAACTGAAATTAACTGCAGACAGTTGCCTTAATAATGCAAAATTACTTCAAAGCTCTAAGTAGAGCTTACTGTTCTCAAATAGGTACAAATGGCATCAACAGTCTTTGCAAATCCTGAAATGCTNAGGATAATATACTTTTAAATGCAACTGAAATTAACTGGAGACAGTTGCCTTAATGCAAAATTACTTCAAAGCTCTAAGTAGAGCTTACTGTTCTCAAATAGGAACAAATGGCATCAACAGTCTTTGCAAATCCTGAAATGCTCCAGATTCGTGTTACTCTTCAGCTGCAATGTATGTATATATTCCACAATGCAACGGTACGTGCCTTAGTGCGTATGTACTCATATTACATAGCAAGGTATTTTAAATTTATTTTTATTCTCAACATCATAGTCACATATTTGGTCTTGTAGGCTGCCAGAAAGATTGACTGCTCTGTCTTAGGTGAATTCCCTTGACAGCAAGCTGTAGTCTCAGTAAATCTGTAAATATAAGTATTGCATGTTATTAGTGAATGTTCATTTCTGCTGTTCACCACAGAAACGGCTTTCGTGAAGTGTGTTGCTGAGGTAGTCAGAAAAAGCATTATAACTGACTTGGTGGTGGTTTAGGGAAGTTTCATGTAGGGAACAAGACAGTTGCTTTTCAGAAGCTGTTTGTCTCTTACAGGTACACAATCTTGTAACATTACCACTTTATTTAGCAGCTTATCAGACTGCAGAATTAACTGGAAAAGCTCCCACTGGTGTTTCTCATCCAGAAAAGTTACCCAGTAGCTATTTAGCTCAATCAAGGTCTCACATGAGTGAGACAATAAAGCAAGAGTAAAGGTTTACAAAAAATTGAGAAACTCAGAGACAAGACAGAAGAACATTTATTTTGAGCAGCTTTTTTTTTATTCAGTGTTTCCAGCAGTTGTGAATAGATAATCAACAGGTGAGAGCTAGTTATAAAGACAACGAACCTCATGCTTGCACTGAGAATATGAGACCTTACATTTGCCCAATACAAAAGCTGGTGGACTTGCCCCCAGGGTGTGCACAGAGACTTGTGCTTAGTGATGGCTGCTGCACCTCTGGCATGGATAAAGTTCTTTCACATTACTTCTCTTTGACTTTCATGAGTAGCTAAAATTTGAAGGGCGGCTGTTAGAAAGAACAGCCCTTGCCCTCAGCAGGAAATGGTGATTACAGTTTTTCCTGGTCACTACGCATCTCAAGATGTGAGACCTTCTAGTGTCCATCCTTCCTTCGTGCTGACTTGTTTCCAGACACAATTTATTCCTAATGTAACAGAAAGTCATGATAGCCATTAATTCTTCACACTACTAGCAATATTTGTCTTGTCAAGGAACTAGCAATGGTCACTGGCAACTGAGGCAGCGTTGTGCTAGATGATGCTCAAAGACAAACAAAATGCAACTCCAGTCCTAGAACATTCCATTGCTAAAGAAAAGCCAAGAGTTATGGCTCGTTAGACAGGCAGGTGTAAGCAATAGCAACGTCAGTGGTCAGGATGACAGGTAATCCAGGATGCCTAAGGCATCATGTCCTCATGTTTTCTAATAGCAAAGAGGAGGTGAAAAGGAGAATGAGAAAAGAGAAAGCTCTGCAGCTGATAGGGAACTGCACAGGGGAAAGTTTCTTTAAATAAAGATTCGTAGCCTGAATTTATAGGCTGATTGAAGGAGCAGCTGTCATATTGACGGTTTGTACCTAGGGTAGTAAAAGATCTGAAGGGATTTGAATATGAAAGGAAGTGGCCTATATTTTATTTGATCAAAGAGTGAAATGGTCAAAGAAACAGAGGAGGAGAATGGTCTTTGCAGCAGCATATCTGTGTTGGTGGAGAACAAACTGCACTTGCGAAGGCCAGAGGGAAAGACGCCAGTGTAACTGAATGGCAGATGTTGAGAACCTCGATAAGAATTTTAGCTGTGGGCTTTGATGGGAATTGTCATATCTGTGATATGTTATGCAGAAAAGATATGAAGTATCAAGGCACTACCAGATTGTGAGCAGTGAATAGAAGATGATACCCAAGCTACACTTACAGGGTAGAGAGGGAGTGCCATCTATCACAAATCAGGCATCTGCCAGTGCCTATAGGCACGGGTACATGAGTTGCAAGCATTTATTGTTTTAGGTGGTCTGATACGGTGAGATTACTTTGAGCCTGCTGTGGAAAAGCTAAATACCAGTTTGGTATTTCAGTAACAAAGGTCACTGTTTTGAGGACATGTGCATACACAGCTTTGTCTAGGCTCAAAATGCATTAATGTGTAAATGCAAAGTGCGGAGACAGAGGGCTTGTTTGGGACCTGTGCGTCCTGGGGATTGTTCCTTCTAAATAAGCAGAAATGGATAATAAACTGAAGGATTCTGTCATGACTTTTTAATGGAGGGGTCATTCAAGACCAAGCACACTGAAGAACAGAGGCCATATTTCTGTTTTAACTCTCAATGCAGGAGCTGTTGATGCCTTGTTTCCTCTAATGAGAGAGAAAGTGGGCAAGACTTGCAGTGCTGGTTCTAGGGAAAGGCCAGAAGCTTGAAGAAGCTAAGCAAAGACTGAGGAGGAGAAGAGCATAAACATCATGGAACGCCCGCAAGGTTGTGGGTATTTCTGTGGCTTACGTTGCCATATAGTGCAGGGACAGCTTTTCTATACCCATGTCTGGTCCTGAAAGCTGCCTTTAGTCTTCTGTCTCAGCAGCTTGGTAGCAGCTGGAACAAAAGTCAGTGTTGATATAGCCAGGATGTTTCTGGCATCTTGTGTAGTCTGGCTGCCAAGGGCCAACTTGCCTATTTCTACCTTGTTTTACATTGTGGTCTGGACAGTCTTCTCATTGCCAAGGCAAAACGGAATGAGCTGGTTGGAAGCGGAAATTAGAGAAATTTGGGACAGAAATAAAGCACTTTTCCATTGCATTTTCTGAGGGGATATTTCAACACTATAGCAGTTACTTGAGTGGATTTTCCGTATTTAGAGTTCTTTATATCAAGACTAAGAGATAAAAGATGTAGCTGTGTCTACAATCAGGGACTTTGTGCCACAGTTCCTGGTGGGGTTTTGTGATTGTTATTGCCAATTACAATCCAAGTGGGTGAAACCAAAACAGAAGAGCAGCTCAAACAAAAATTTCTGGCCTTGAAAACTCTGAATAGATTAGCACTGAAAGTACTAACGTGAAGCAGGTCTTTTGAATAATAATGTGCCATCTACTACTGTGGGAGGTAAGGAGGCCCACTGAAGTCGTACAAGTACACAGGTAGTAATGTTAAGAGTAAGTATATATTTTTGGTTTAGTGAGGGCTAAAACCTGCAGTGTCTATAAAACTTCCTTCCTAAAAGGTATTGGCAAAAACTAGGAGGCCAGAAACTGAACACTACCTTTGATCTCACAGGCATAAAAGTGAGTTCTAGAAATGGCTGATGACTTCTCTTCTTACGTATGTTTGAATGAAATATTAAAATGATGTTTATATTTTAGCAGCTCACAGCTGAAGAAATCTTGGCTGCAGAGACCACTGCAAGTTGCAGCACTGCAATGAGTTTAGAGATAACCGTAGAGGAATCAGGCCTTTTTCTCTGAATTACAGCTGTTCATTTCATTCTATATAGCCACTGTCTTTCATTAAATTTCCTCTGTCTGTCTTCGTGTCTGCCATGTTCTGAGAGTTGAAACAAAGCTATCTAAGAGATGCAAAGATACCTGAAAATGCACAGCCTTCTATCTCATAAGTTAAAAGGATTTTTATAAATTAAATAAAAATTACTATAGACAGTTCTGGAACAAGCGCATATGTACACATTCATATATGCATTTTCTCAGTTCTTTCCTTCTGATTTTGTTTATTCTGAGAGGTTTAAAGTACAAGTGCGTTTCAAGCATTAAATACAACATATATCATCACTACTTAAAGCAGAAATACTCTGCGTGTGTTTGTCCTCTTTCATGATTATATCTGAACAGTGTTTATATTATTTTTTGTATTATTTTATATGGCTCGTGGTCAGGACAGTTTTTCACCAGGCAATGCCTTCTGTTTTCCTCAGGTGATGGCAGAGAAGAGCCAGATCATATCAGAAAGTGTGGCTTTGATGCTGAGTTACCATTACTAAAAATATCATTACTTAAAGAGGTACCAAATCCGTGCTGCAAGCTCCACTGTAGCGTCTTAAACCAGCAGTGATATTGCAACACAGTGTGTGTGTTTGTTTGGCTTGGGGAACTAGAAACAAATGGGGAGAAAATGAAAATATCGTGATCTCCTCTTTTGCAGCATCCAGTTTTGTCTGTGCTTCTGGGTTTAGTGGATGGAAATCAGAGGTGCTTCCTGTTCCCATTGCAACACCAGAATGGACCCGTCCGTGATCTTAGATTCACCTTCTGGATGCCCTTTCCCCATGACCAGAGTGAAATGAGTCAATAACCTGATTTGATTTGCACATCCCACAAAACCTGCCAGTGAGGTTAGAGACCTCTGTGCAGTTGACTTAAGCCTTCTGATTCTGGGTTGGTTTCTTCTTCATAAACTGCATAAAGGTGTGCTGCAGACCCACTCAGGCTGGAAACAATTAAAATAGATTAATATTAGAAATTTGGTGCTGATAGATTTAAAGAAGAAACAATCTCTTCATGCAGTGTGAGAGATGCAAATGTGAGCTAACAGTATAGATTTATTTTTCAAACTGTGCAAGTGGAGATACATTCTAAATATGGTATTTTGGGCCCAGTTCCTAATAAGATCCTGATATGGTAGAGCACAAACAACTCAGCAATAAGGACTAAGTGAACTTTGTGTGATTGTGAGCTGAGGACTTAAAGAACTCATGTCTCTCATGTCCCAGAGTGAGCACAGACTGATAGTACAGGCTCATATCAGAGACCATAGAGAGAAAATACCATGTATGAAAGCGTGATGCAGACTTGAGCTGTGTTCCAGAGGGAAGCAGTTAGATTTATGGGCTTGTGCATTTGTCCTATTAGTGTACCTATTAACAAATGAGGTAGATTATTCCTACTAGGCACCTTTAATTTCTTGGAAGCATGGTTTTCTGGATATTGCTGAAATTAAGGTGTATTTTGCTTGTCAGTAAGGAAAAAAAACCCGATAACAGAGTCAAAAGATTTTGGACAACACTTTCTTAGAATCTAAGTAGCAAAATGGCCACTTTATTTGGTTTGGATTTGGCAACCTGGTATTGGCATTAGCCCAAAAAGTTTATAGTCATCTGCTCTTCTCCTGCACAATAGTAATACTACAGCTATGTACCTGCAGGTGGTAATGTCACTACTTGGATAGTACATTCTCACACTTAGCAAAGCTGTGAGCCAAATGAGCCCCGAAGGCTATTTAATCACCTAAACGGAATCTTCATTTTCCTAAGTGCTGTGGCTGTAGTGACTTTCATGGAGGTCAGTAGGTTTAACTCATTATTTTAGTTTCCCTTTTCTAAATCTTGATTTCAAATACATTTTATTGTGTTTTGCTCTATTTTGTTTTGGTTTTTTAAAATTTTATTTCTGTATTTCCAGTGGGACTGTTCTTAAATAACAAATTTTATGATCGTAATGATAAAGGTGTTACATTCAAAACCTTATTTATGGGTGAAGAAGAAACACTTTATAGATAAACCCAAGAATTTATTATTAGTATCATTAAATTTTTAACAGTGTAATCCAAGAATCATGATTAGTTGAGATTTAACTGTTAGAGAAAATAATACTTCTATGCAGAAAAAGTTTCTGTAGTAGTAGTAGTAGTAATAATAATAATAATAATAATAATAATGTCAAAATTGTTATACACACACTCCTTAGTTTCTGTTACTTTTCTTGGTGTTTCCTCCACCCTCCTCCTGCTCCTGTGGGCTCTGAAATGGGCAGTTTCACTCTGGTAGGGGTCAGCAGGGATGTTATAGTGGGTCATTGGCATCTGGAGACCTTTGCTGGTGAGGACATGATGTTCATCTTGACGGTTTATTTTCTCTTGCTCTACAAGCTGCCTGGGGACATTTTTATGTTTGCTAACACACTTTTAGACCTTGTTTTTCCTTTGCTGATCTGAACCTCCACGTTGCAGCCAAGTTTACTATACCCAGCACCTTTCACATGTGGTAGATACTTCTTTGTTCTCCTTGTTACCACTAAAAGCAGTTTTCTCCAGCCCCAGGTCTGCGTTTCTTTAGCTGAGCACTGGTGAGTTGTTCATAGCCACGGTGTCTCCAGTGCCAGCCTGTGCCCATTTCTTATCATCCCATGTCTTCCCTCCTCTGTGCCACATCCTGTGGCTCCATTTCTTGATGCTGCTGCTGTCCTACCAGGCCAGTATTTCTGTATACTAAATAAGAGTGCTAAAGTTGTAAAGCCCTGGCAGTACCATGCAATGGCAATACCATATTACTGGGCTACAGGGTAACGGAGGTCACGATACATTTCAGGCGTGCTTCACGGTATGGGATATGTGTGTAGAAAATAGAAATAATGTACACCTGAAAGGTAGCTGTAGTTTAGAGTGTCAAATATGTATTTTTCTAATGGGCTCTCCACCCATCTGTCTGTTATAATGTAAACAGTAGCAACTGTTGGGGTTGGATTTCTCTATTTTGCTTTTGGTTTATGAAATATTTCCAGTATCGGCAGTTATTTGCTGAGACAATTAATACAGTAAACTGCACATCTGACAGAGCTGGCATTCTAGTTACTCATTATCAGGTAATACTCAAACAGATCAGAAGAAGTGCTGAACTTTTTGTAAAACTCAGATGCAAAGACACAGTCCAATATGGAATTCTGTACAGTGGAATTTTATCTGTAAATCAGAAAAAGGCACAGTAGGGGCACTGGGGCAAAGCCAGAGATGGAGGCTGGATTTATAGTCCCATGTTTACTTATTTGTAATGCAACATCTACAGCTTTCCACTTGTTTATCTGCAGGAATACATAATATATTTCTTCCTATATATTCCTGGAGGAGAGTATGTATGAATTAACATAAGACACGAGTCCAGAGGTATATATTAGACACTGTGAACTGAGAGTGTACACCCATAAAATTTTTCTCTTTGGGCACTTTTTGAATGTCTAGTGCCTGTGAGGAGATGGCTGCAGATGCAGCGTAAGGGATTGTGCATCTGGGCAGCTATTACCCTCCCTCCTGACCAGGAGTGCATGCATTGCATTAGTGATAAGGGAAAAAGAGAGCATACTTATTTCGCTTATCTTCTGCATCTGTAAATTGGCACTTTCTGTATCACTGTGAACATTGCGAACCAGGTACAGAGGGTCAGTTTTTCTCCTTGCTTGTACTCCTGTTAATCCATTTAACTCAGTATCATGATATGTTAGCACAAATCAGCTGCTGTTACTGTTTGGGCCATGCTATTCCCCACTGATAAAACTTTTCCATTTTCCTTCCACTGCAGAAAATGTCAGAGCTGCTTAGCAATTCCTGGAAGTTAAGTCGTATATAGTGATTTCTCTTTCAGAGGTGATTCTTAGTTTTGAATACTTTTTTTCATTACCCTGGTAGGAAACTTTCCAGCCTTATAAAACTGAATAGAATTGGGATTGACTCTCTTGGAGAGATGACTGCACTGGAATGGTTTTCATATGAAGGATGCTGAAGTCACAGAGGTCCTCACATTACAGATTCCTTTACTTTACTTTTAGCAATTCTGGTGCTTGTAGCAGTAGCTGGAGGGATAGAAATTCAGGTGTATGCATGGGAACAGGGCCAGTGTGTTTTTAGCCACAGATCACCGACAGCCTGCAGCACACAGACTAACCACTCCAGCAGTAATTGTACTGATTCTAGCACTATTGCTAGACTTTCATTTTGGGCTGTAATGAGCCATGCTATTACACCCATTTTCAAGTGACCAACTGTGGGTGCAAATAATCAAGTGAAAAATTCCTTTAAATGCAGCTCCTCCTCAGCTGGGTTACCATATGCCACCAAAATATGCATAATAATAGGTAAAAGCTTCCACGTTACCAGCATTACCTTGTCAGCTGAAATACAGCAGTGGAGAAACCTGTGTTTGGATTGAATCAGGCAGATTATGCTGAAAGACCTGAACTTACAGGGCATGTTTATTTAGATGCATTAAGGCCAAATGCTGAAAATACTCTATAAGTTGAACAAGTGGAATACAGAGATATGAAATGTTTGAAGTGGTCAGGCCTTCTTTGCCAATTTCTTACCTGTAAACTGTTTGCTGAACTAGTTGTAACCGGTATTGCAAGGCTGCTATATAGGTATTCATATGTTTATACTATTTTGTACTATCGGCTGGTACAGTGGGTTCAATATTGTCATTCTGAAGTGAACTTTTAAACACAAAATTACATAGAGTTGAAGTAAAAATCATATTGTAATATCTAATATAAACAAGGTATTCTATTTCAAGTGGTTCAGTCAAACTTAAAGTAAGAAAATCCAATAATGGGAGGCTTAACAACAGCATCTTTCCTTTTTATTAGTATAATTCAAGGCATTTAAAAGGGCAAAAATATACTATGAAAGCTTATATTTAGTTTCTTGCCTTTATTTTTTTAACAGGACTGGGAGTTTCCACATTTTATGGGTGATGTTGAAGTGAATCTTCCAGGCTTGCCATCTGCACACATGCAGTTCAAAGTACCTTATTTCCAAAAGATCTTGAAAGAGGAATATCACATACATATAACAGGTATGTAATGTTACAGATTGTGACACAGTCACCTGGTGAACTGCTTCTGTGTAAGAAATGTGTGATAACATGCTCTTAACCACATACTTTCTGTGTGTCCCCCCTAGATTACTATTTTTCTATCTGTTTATCTGTCTGTATCCATATCATCCATATATAAACATCTCAGGGAAATGAAGAACCTGTCTCTTATGAATCAGAGAGACCTGCTGTTTTTCATGGATTTCAGCAGCTTCTTGTGACACTAAGTGATACCTAATGTAGCTTCAGAGATCTTTTATCTAAAATTACTCTCCAGGGGAATTAGCAGATTATTTCATTTTCAAATCTCTTATGCATTCAGGTGCCTTTGCTAAGATTTATACTAATATCTTTTCATAACTTCAGTCATTCTCATCTGGCAAAGGCCACTCATAACCATACTTTCATCAGTCTTCTAACCAGAAGCAGACAGTTAAATAACCTCAAATAAAACAGGTGTGCAGTTATTCAAATGGATGGTATGTATAGATAAAAGTATTTGATCCTTGCGTACTGTGAGACAGTATTTTAATAACAGTAGGGAATGAAAAAGAGAAGAAGGTTAAATACAGATAAATATTTTGGTTTTACCTTCAGGCTATGCAGAAGGAGCATAACTCCTC
Source organism: Pampusana beccarii (assembly GCA_013399365.1). NCBI lineage: Eukaryota > Metazoa > Chordata > Aves > Columbiformes > Columbidae > Pampusana > Pampusana beccarii. The sequence continues at coordinate 321,123 of VWYH01007283.1, forward strand.
TATAATGGGAAGAGGTGGGTAATAATAGGTAGAAAAATAACACAGGTGTGAATTGAGAGGGGTCTTTAACTGCTAATATAAGCAATCACAGCACATGATATAGTGCAGAAATAAGACAGATGAGAGCATCCAGTGACACAGCCATATGAAACTCCTGCAGACCAGGGATAAAAGGAGCATTCAGAGATAATACAAAGATAAGACCAAGAGCTAGCAGGTGAGTCACGAGCTTACCAGGAAGCAAAAGTGAAGGGAAGAAAATATGTTGAGGAGGAAAGAGCGATGAACCCAGGACTCAGTCGAGATAGGCTGAATGAGGCCTCAGAAAAGGGATTTTCAGCAGAGAAGGTAGAAATCTGAGTGATCAGATTAAAACCCAGAAAAGGAGATAAAATCAGTGCAAAAGTTACTTTCTGGCTATTGAATGAGGGAAGGGAAATGGGCCAGTAGGAAGTACAGATAGAGGGATGCAAAGTGTGTGTTTTGAAACTGGATGTATTTGCATTGATGGAATACTGAGAGAGACTAGGCAGCCAGCAAGGAGAAAGAAGGGCTGGGGCACATCTGAGTCAGACTGAGCCACTGGTGGTTTATGGAACAGAATGAAGTAAATGATCCCATGGTCAGTGACTCAAAGATGTAGAGTGAGAGAAGATGAGATGTGTACATGATGAATGGATTTTTCTCTCCCAAGTGAGCAAGAAGGGAAAGGAGAGGAAAAAGAGGAGTATGAGCATCAAATATTTGGTGTGAACTATAGGCACGGTATTCAGGGATAGTAAAAAAGTGGGGTTTTTTTCTGCTTTCCAAGACTATCCTGAAGTTTTTCCATTGCATAAGGAGAAGTAGCGGAATGGGTGCACAGAGGTGTATGAGCAACTACTGAGACCTGGTAGGGTGGGCTGCACCACCAGATACAGAAACTCAGGATATAATTAATGTAGATGAAAAACAACGGGTGATGGAAGAGGGACTGAAGAGTAAATAACAGTGTTGCATTGTAGAAGAGGCAGAGATATTGATGCTAATCAGGGAAGAGCAAAGAATAAGCAACAGCAAAGAGCATAAATTAGGGATCAGAAATACAACTGCTTGCAGACCTGCTGTATGAAAACAGACCAACTGAGATAAACCAATATTTATGCTTTGTAGAGTCTTCTGCAGAGAGGACTGGAGGCCTTTCTGATTTTCTGGCAAGAAGGCACTCTTTTAATGAGGATGAGCTAATGAATAGGGGCTGAGGAATATTTTTCCCTGCTCAGCAATAACAAGATCCATTTATTAGATTCGCTAGACAAATCAATCCATTTGACTGCATGTCACGTAGTCTGTCTACTGAGTGCCTGTTTTATCTTGGTGCTACACCACCCTTTAGGAGATCTAATAAACAGCCATAACACATGGCACAAGAACCTCCCTTTGGGTGAGTTTTGCTTGAACCATCTGTTCTTGCCATCAGATCTTGTCTTAGGTTAGGGTATTATCTTGGATCATTTTCAAGCTCCAGTTACTGTGTGGATGTGTAGATAGTTGTAATTTTCTACTCAAATCAAGGAGCTAATAAAAGAAACCAGAAAGAACTGGTTCAATATATATATGACAAGAAGAATGTAATCCAATCTGAAATGAGTGTAGAGAGTGATGCACATGAATGCAACTGCAGCAGATGACATGGAGGTAGAACACTGATAATGGCAGGAGCCTGCTGTATTTAAGCCCTGTTTAATACATGGGATCCAGAATGTTAAATTTAACCATAGGACATCTTTTTTAATAATAAGCGGGAAAAGAAGACTAAAGCCTGAATATCGTTTATTTCGGTATTTGCTATAGGAATAAAGTCAGGCTCTAAATCTATGGTGTGTGCCCTGATTTGCAGAAACCAAAACCCCTTTTTTTCCCAAATAACAAGAAGAAAGAAAGCATGGCTGAAATACCATTTACCACCTTTTTCCTGGTGAATTTTATTCTTCACAAGTTCTTCACAGTCTGTCTTGGCCACTGCTGATTGAGGTAAATAAGAGCAGCCCTAGGACTCCCCTGGGAAAGCCTGTTTGGTGCTGGGTTGCTCTAATGAGCAACGGTCCCACAAAGGAGCGGTAAAGGGACATCAGAGGAGTAAAGGACTTCAAGGACTTCAGGCCACCTTTCTGCCAGCGTGTGCTTGATGGCGTCATGCAAGTTCTGTACAGATGAAGATTCCACAGTTACATGACCTGTGTTGCCAGCTCTCCTGATTTTATCACAAGTCTTGAAACAGGTTTTTTTATTGTTTTGTTTTCTTTGGTTTTGTTTGATTTTTTTCTATTTTGTCTCAAAGTCTGAGCCCCTGAATTCAGTGACTATATGAGAATTTTGGCTTTCATATTTTTTAAACTAAAGCTCGTGATTGCAGAGAAAAAAAAATGTTGCTTCTGCATAACTCCGCATCTAAAAAAAGGAAGTCAATAAAACAGTGCTAAGTGTAATTTTTTAAAGCCATCTTGCTACTTCAAACTAATAACACGCTTTCTTAGGCCTGACTTGTGATTTCTGAATGCTGTAAATTGGCAGTAATGTTAAATTAACATCTGCAGCTTGTAGCTGATATACTTCAGGGTAATTTTAAATTTACTATCAAAAGCATATCTTATTTTTACTGGTGAGTACCATGTTTTACTCCAATTTCTCTTCATCTAGGAACTCCCAGCAAGCATCTACTCGGTATTAAATATTTTTATGCTGTTTTGATAGCTGCTTTTATCTATGAACATCAAAAATAACTTGAATCCTTGCATCTGCTTAACTCATCTGGATTTCCCTTGACAGATGGTTCACTGCAATGTGTATTTTCCTTCTTGGGCTGCTGTTTATGAAAATACATAGTCTATCCTAGTTTCTGTAATAGCCAGGGAAATTTGTAAAACTTGAAAGTAAATTTTGTTACTTCAGATTCTTTCATGGTTAAAAGGCACTAAGGGGCCTGGCTGGTACCCTTTAATAGCAGAACTGGAGATCCAAGAGCATATGCTGTCGAATGTATGGATAAGTTTCAAATAGGAGATGTTAAGGCTTAGGTATCAAAACAGATGGCAGATTTTTCTGGCTGTTTATAAATGTGTTCCTGAGCACTGATGTAGCCAGAGTGCCCTTTTACACAAAGGAGAAATCATCACCTTCATTACTGGTGAGTGCCTCGCATGCCTGGCTTGCGGAGTTAAACTAAAAGTGTGTCTAGATTCAGGCCAAGCATCACCTACATGGGGAAGCCTGAGGGAGCCTGTGGGCAAAAATAGAAAGGTTAGAGGTAAAAACAAAGCTGTCCGTGCACACAGATGTGAAAAAGCCTCATAGGATTTGAGGCTTAGTTCAGCTGTGAGTGGTGTGTATGCCCATATCTAGCTAATAACACTAACGTGACAGAAGATACGAAGAATGTTTCGGAGATACCTGAATGTTTTACAGAGGTGTCTGAATTTTTTTAGACACAAACTGCAATTGAGATAAGAGTCTAAAGTCAACATTTCCTACACTAGCCTCTGGCTGCAGTTGCACAGCATGAGGCCACTGAAGTCTAGCCTTAATAATTGGGATTTTTCACATTTCCTTTTGACCTCGGGAGAGATGCTAAGGACTGGCTTCCCCAACAGATCTCTTGTTTTTAGGATGTGACTGCTTTGTTGCAGAGTGGACATACAAAAATAAAAATATTCCAGAATCGGCAGCCGGTGTGGGATAGCTGGATCTGTGCAATCTGCCTCAGTTGCCCAGCAGATCAGCTGCATGTGGGACTGTGGACTGGTTGCTGAACGCCTCATAGTCCTGATCAGCCTTTTTGAAAATGAGCCATGCCCAAACATCTTATCCAGCTGACAGAAATAGGTTCCTTTCTGGAAAAGGGAAGATGAAAATCCAAACCTCTTTCACCACGACAGTGATCAACCTGGTCTTTTTTTAGGTAGCGCATGGCTGAATGACACAGCCTGTTTTACCAGCTGATTTACTTCATTGTAACTTCATTGAAGAATCTGCATACAATTATTTGCTGAAATTATTGAGTAGCCTTCCAATCTTGAGAGCAAACCTGACTACATTCTTCCATTTCAAATTGTGTCTATGAAAAATCCACGAGCTTCAAGAACGGTTAAATGGTGCCAAGTGTATGCTGCCGTTCTTGGCCACACAGACCTCACTGGAGCAGAACCAACCCTAAAGCAGTAGTGGTACTGATCCTATAGAAAATGGTTAAGAGACAAATTAAATGTCTTCATAGTGTGGGAATCCATTTTCCCGTATCACTTTTCATCTGTAATGAAATTTGAAGTGCTGTAAAATGAATTATAAATATATTTTAAGAAAATTAATATCTCTAGTTTTGTAATATATTTATTCTGACTCTTCACAAAACTATAAGCTTGATCTTATTTATGTGTAAGATGAGAAGTCAGGAGTGACTTCTATTTTACAAAGTTTATTTCCTATATAAGCTTGATATATGACTTAAAGCTTGCTTTAGAAATTATGCTAGAATTCAGTTGCAATAGAAAATTATTTAATATCTATACATTATACACATGCATAATGTTAAAGCTTGGTCAGTATAACAAGTCTCAAAAATTGCTTGTCATGGGGAATTATCATCAAATAGATGTTTGTGAGTCGAGACTGTCAGGCCTCTTGGTTCAGTCTGCTTCAACATGTTTATCACCGATCTAGAAGGATTGCTTGGTAAACCAGGCTTATTTGGCTGTTACAGCTGTTAGTACAGCAGTAAAGTACATGTCTTTTGGATAGACAGCAGAGGACACTGTATTGTAGAATGAGGCAAATACTTTCTGTAAGTAATGAAGACAGCACTAACTCCCAGTCATTTTGTGTCTAAGGAGATTAATGCAGCCTGTGGCTACAGGGAATACTGAGTAGGTGTAGGAAGGTGTCATTGGTTTCATACATGGTTATACTGAGACTGTTACTCATATATAGTGTTTGGTTCTGGTGACAAGAGTTTCCAAAAGTAAAAGGAAGACTCATAGAGCTCACCAAGCATGACAGTGATGCAGAGGATGGAAAAATTGTCAAGAAATGAGAAATTAAAGGAGTTCCAAGAAGATCCACTATAGAATAAAGGCATGTTTCTATCCAGCACTCAGTCAGCATCAAATAACTTTTGAATCCACGGCCCGTTTCAAAAAAAAAAAAACAACCTCAGAGGGCAGGGATCTGAAATATAGTGACATTATCATTGTATCCTAAGAAATGTCAGTTAAGTAAAGGAGAATCATGTACCTTAGTGCCCAGCTGAGGAAAAAACAGGAAGAAATCAGCTACTATATTCTGTTTGACAGCTGCCAACTTTTCAGTGAATATGGGTGTCCCAGCCAGCCCATCAACACACACTATGCAAGATGTGTTCTGTCTGTTGAAAGGTCATACATTATGGGGAAGCCAGGGTTATTCTGCTGGAGAGAAACACAGGGCAGAAATCCACAGGAAGTGGTATCAAATGAGATTGTATCATTTGTTATTGTATTGTATGTTTGAGCACCATTTTCAGTGTCTTGATGTTGATTCAAGGAACATAAATATCATAAAGTGTGGTGATAATCTTCTAAAACCATATTTTTTCTTTAACAAGTCAATTATAATATTAATGAAAACCCGGGAGGTGGGGGGAAGTTATTCAGGAATTATGTTAACAAGATTGGCTGCAAGGTCTTTTCAGTGCAGTTTGTTTTCTGGATAGTGATAATAACACAAGACAATGAACGTCCTTGTTCATTTTCAGTCTAAGTATAATGTAGATTGAAGAGGACTACTAAACACTATTGCTGAAATACAAGAAGTTACCATCTGCACCCTTCTGGAGCATTCTAGTCTTACAATATGAGCACACAGACTTTCAGGAACTGGAATCCATTTATTCTTTACCAAGCCAAAGATCATTTGATACTCTGATGCATTCGTTTTCTTTTTCACTTGAAACATACTTAAATACTATTCCAGCACAGACCAATATAATACATCACCAGCAAGACCATTCCTCCTTGAATGTCCTTTCACATAACACTGACTCGTAGATTTGCTGGGTTCTTGGGTGGCACCAGTCAGCAGTGCACAAGTAAGATCTTCACATATGTCCATCTAGAATGCAAGGGAAGCTTTGACTATGAAAATAGTAGAATTTGTTCCATGTAATCATAGAATAATCTAGGTTAGAAAGGACACCTGGAGTTCATCTGTTCTAAAACCCTTCTCTAAGTAGAGCCAATTGCATAAAGGTGTCTTTCATGTCTTCTGAATGCCTGGAGGAAGCAGGCAAAAGAGTATTTTTAAATAATAAAAGGAGAAAGGTTTCCTCTGCCAGCATTGCAGGAGCTCAATGGAAGACCATGAGTCACTCCTTGGGGTGGTTTCTCACTACACGGACTGTGGGAAAAGCTAAGCTGATTAGCCTCCCAAGACTACAATCAGCCCTTGCTGTTTCCTGAGGGTGTAATATCTCTAAATCACAGTTTATCCAATTGCCCCCACCCGAATATGTCTGTGCACCATGGCTGGTATATCAACCAACCTATGTGTATACTCCTAAAATTTGCATAATTGCCAAGCCCAAAAACTTCAGTCATTTCACTCATTCCTGGCACAGAATCAGTTCTATCAAATATGGCCTTTCCATGGAAAATTTCTGTGTGACTACTTTTTAAGCCCTGGAATTAGTGCTGTTTAAGGTTAATTGATCTGTACCACATCACCTAGGGGTCTAATCAACAGGTAACCTACAAACTGCCATGTGAATTCAATTGATATACTGCTGTGCTTGTGTTACGAAATTATTTTATTATGTGCCCAGACCTAATTGTGAAATACTAAGGGATATTCAGCATAAATCTGACTGTGTCGGAAATTGTATTACAGCTTTGCTTTACAGATTAATAAAAAAAGGGATTTTTTTTTTTTTTCTCTGAGTAGCTTTTAGGTATGACTTCATTTATACTACGTATAGAACGGATATATCTGGTGACAAAACTTTCTTTTTCCAAACAGGCAAATGGTTTAACTATGGAATTATCTTCCTTGTTTTAATCTTGGATCTGAATATGTGGAAGAACCAAATATTTTACAAACCTCATGAATATGGTCAATATATCGGTCCTGGACAGAAGATCTACACAGTGAAGGACTCAGAAAGCTTGAAAGACCTTAATAGAACTAAGTTGTCTTGGGAGTGGAGATCCAATAACACTAACCCACTGACCAACCGGACCTACGCCGAAGGAGACATGTTCTTGCACAGCAGATTTACGGGCTCTAGCCTTGATGTCAAATGCCTGGCTTTTATTCCAAGTTTGCTGGCTTTTGCTTTGTTTGGTTTCTTCATCTGGTTCTTTGGGCGATTTCAGAAAACTGACCAAGGCATGGAGAATTTAGACAAATCTTACACAAGAATGAAACGAAAGTCACCATCAGATATGGGAATGACACGAGAAAATACACAGGTGTTAGTAGAAGAACCATTAAGTTTTCAAGAACCACATCTCGTATCCATAAAATCAGACTTAAGTGAAATAGTTTTTAATTCTTCTCTCCTAACTTCCGAAAACTTGAACGCACAACTGAATGAACAAGATAGCCCTTTACAGCCAGTACCAGAGTCCTCTGTCCCTAAGAGTAATCCTGTGACATAGAGGGAAATACCCAGGAAAATCAGTTTAAATAAGCAGTTACTGTAAGATTTCAGTTTTACCTTTTGTAAGTTAAGATTTACATAGTGTTTAGAATAAGAAACTCAACCTATACCAAAAGGTGCTGAGCATGCTTTTTCTAGGAATTTTGGGTTTTATTTGTATTATAGTACGTGCCTACTGTATATCTAACATTCCTTTATAGATTGCTTCCCAAAATTGCACAAGGTGTTTATTAATACATTACCTTAACTGTACAATAGTGTATTAGATGATTACTTGCAGGTATAAAATTCTACCGTGGTGGTGCCTTGAGACATTAAACTGTTTTTTAACTCAATACCAGATGTATAGCACAGTTCTTTAGATCTCTTTTGCAAAGCTTTTTGTATATGGTTATTTCAAGTATCATTTGATGTCTTGACAGAGGAGGTAAATATAGTTATTCCTAAAGAAGCATTTCTGTTAAGACATCACAATTTGACTTTGTTATTTACTCATCTGTGAAGCCAGTGACTCTGATGACCAGACTGCAGAGAAGCATGTCAATTACCTTTTAATTTTGGCTGGCTAGCTGCCAAACACAAATACAGATTTATTATGTGGTAAACAGCAGAGTGATAATACAGCACGGGTCACTACTCGTGAAAATATGACTTTCTCCATCAGTAAGAGCAATTAGGTGATAAAACCTAATTATACTTTTCCTAATTAAAGATAAACTGCTCCTTGATTAAAAGTTTTGCCCTTCACCTTTTAGAAGCAGAGGTGAAAATACGTGGTCAAAGCAACTCCCTCCGTCATTACACCAAACCTATGCAACATCAAAGAGCCAATGGAGTGATAACAGTAGAGGACACAAAGTCCATTAAATCCAGTATTTATGCAGATCGGTGCAGTTATGGTCATATTCCAAATACTGAAGAAATGTTTAAGGATTTTAATTAGAACATATTGATAACTGAATTTTATTGTACTTTTTTTTCCTTCATTATCCATTAGTGTAACCTGGAAGCAAAAACATAGAGAAACTGGTTTTTTTCCTTTTTTGAAGGGGACTTTCTAATGTGAATTCCTCTGTTGTATGATCAAACTGTATGCACTAGAAAAAATGCATATCCAAAACATCAGAAAGACCCTGATTTGCCTCTAATTTAGTTCTATAAATTGTTGTTACAAGTTACTAATTAATAAGTCATTTTTAAGTCTGAATTATTTACCTGTCATTTACTGGTGTTGCTGTATTTTGTCTTCGTGACTTTTTTATCTCCACTGTTTTGATCTATCTGCTTTTAAGTTTTTGGAATGCTGGATTTAGCATGCATAATACAACTATGCATTTATTAACTGTCACTTAAGAGCCAATTTTAATAAACATCATTCAACAATTGTTTATTATGAGGCAGGAACATACTCTGTTAGTTTTGCAATTTTTTTAAACATTTTACCAATTCATTGTCCTATTTAAAATCATAAATATTTCTGATACTTCTAAAAGACAGACGGTATCACAGTAATGTCAGAATCAAATATTTTCCCTGTGGAACATTTAATATTTCATCAGGAGAAAGTACATTTTGTAATCACACTAAATTTTTATCCATTACAAATTATGACTAAAAATAAATGTGTAGCTTTTGCCTACTGCAGCCTATAAACTTATTTAATTGACAAGATATAGTCAAAGACAAGCCATTAATTAAAACACTGTGAGATCCTGCCTGTACCATGTAAGAGGTGACTGTATTGATGTTTGACTTTCAAACAGAATTTGATTTGTTAAGTAGTTATGGAAATGGCTGATTAATTTTGCAGATACATGCTTCTCTGTATGTTTTGGGCACTGTAAACCCAAGTACTGAAAATCTCCTGTTAACTCATTTCTCCTTTTTGTGCATGGGAGTGGCTAAATCCATTAATATGCAGTCAGAAAAATGAAAGAATTGCTTGAGCCTTACAGCCTGCATGATTACATGACTCTGAGAAAACTGTTATTAAGCAACTGATCTGCAGCTAAAATAATTCTGTGACCCCACATTGAGTTAATGCTTTTAAGGTCATTATAAGCCTGCATGAAAGAGAGAAAAGCATCAAGTAATCCTAGGTTTTGCACAAGTATTTAAATTAATGGTCAAGCAGAGAGACCGCTTATATCATGAATTTGTAAGGAGTTAAAAAATACAGTGTAGCCGCTTACCATGGTCAACTCATCAATTTAATGAAAGGAGAAAGGACTCCTCAGTTGTGTGGGAGTCTCATTTGTAAACACAGGCAGAGGTGGGAGAAGAGGGGGGTATTTCCACTCTCCACTTGCAGTGCTGAGTTGGAGAAGCCTGACTTAGGTGGCTAGGATTGCCCTGAGCTCCTGAAGCAGGCAGAGACTTGGGAGCCGAACACGCTAAAGGTGATTCAGTACCTAACCTAGTACTTTATTTATTTTTTATTATTTTTTTTTATTTTCCCAGAGAAGTAGAAGAATCCATAAAAGGGAAGAAAGTTGAGGAAGTGTCATTTTTTTCACACACTGCACCAAGTCTCTATTCCGTCCTCTATAATAAACCACCTAGCAGCTGCCATCACTACAGGGCTGGCCTGCATCTGCTTTGTCAGAGATCAGATTTGGTACAATAGTTCTTTTTTTTTACCACAGATACACTGTACAGTGATGGATGATAGATACTGCTTAAAATAGCACACACAGAAGAGACATCTCTAGGATAAGCACATAAGATTTATGAGCCCACAGGTGCCTATAAATTGCCTTGGCATCCTCAGCAATTACCTTTGCTGAGACAGAAATGACATGGAGCAAATAGAAGGTAAGAATGCTTGTAGAAAGTACCTTAAATATAATATTCATGCTTATGAAAGTGTATATGTATGTCTAAAATCCAACTGTATAAGACTTGTATGTGCAAATATGTTAGGAGCCTAGAGATTAGTTGACTTGCGGGAAACTGCTGGGTCTTTTAAGTAGACGATTCCCTACTGCCCTCTTTATTCTACACTGCTCCATAGAGTTACTTACTCCAGGTTACTTCATCTCCTCTGCCTCCACTTCTGTTGCCTAGAAAATGCAAACCCAAAAAACTATGCGCTTTCCCAAATTACGTTTTCGTTCAATTTATGCAGAAAGTAAACATACTCTGTTTTAAAAGATTTATGTCCTCTCCACCTGCTCTGGGCTACTGCACTGTACTACAGTATGTGTTGAATTGTTGCTTTCCCTGCAGTGAATAACCTCCATCATGACAACCACCTGGAAACAAAAAGCACACACCTCTCGAAAACTGGAAAGGCAGCAATTCAGATATGTGCTAGATTGGCAAGCTCATCTTCCCACAAGTGAACAGGTTATGACTCGCTAGTAAAAGATGTAACAGATTTTTAATACATTGCCCTTAATTTTAACGACTTCTTAGGAGGGCCTCGGTGGGAGAGGACTTTTTATCTCAGGCCATAAAGCTGAAGCAGTTACAGTCCTGCAAGCAGAGTATTTCAGCTTTTTGGGTTGCATTTAAAAGTAACCAGCTTAAACTTTGAGCAGATTGCAAGCACCCTAAAAATTAGACAGACCGAACTGTGAATAAGAACATAAAGCTGATTCACTTGTAGCTGTCCGGTGCAGGGAATGGACAAAATACACATTGATCAGATGTTAGGATGACCCTGTGCTTGGAATTATGGACAGTGACATGCAAAGATTCAAACTGTATTTGTTAACAGTTGCAGTCCATTTATCAACAGGGATGCCACTGTAAACACTAGGCAGACCATCTCTTCTAACATACGGTCTCTCTCCCGTCCATCTATTCTAAGTCATAAATGACAATGAGGTTGTTGAATTCCCTGTGCGTTCAAAACAGTCCTGTGGGGAGCCTGGGCTCCCGGAATGTGACATGACATGTCATTGCAGTCCCTAATATACAAGCTCTGAGTAGGCCAGCCAAGGACAGGCAAAAAGTCTGGTCTGTGAGTTCCAAGGCCTTGATGTGCAGAAGAATGCATTATGTGACCATTTCAGAGGCAAATCAATATAAGTGGAAGTCCTTTTTTATAGAAACACTGGGGGACAAATGGAGAGACAGCAAATTGCTGTAAATCTTTTCCATCTCCTTCATATATTCAAACAGAAGCAGCAAGTCCCTGTTCCCAAATGCTCACAAACAATTTTCAGCTTCCAAATGACTTCTAGGTGAGTAGCTTTTCTGGGTGACTAGGTTTTAACACCAGCTTATTTCCCTCCTAACACTTCTTCTGCATGGGGAACATCAGCAGGTTTTCACCATTTGGGGGAAAGGGGTAGATTTCCGAATGGGAAGCAGGGAAGAACCTTACGAAGGAGAAACACCCAGGCTGCTGCTCTCTGCAGAAAACTCCTTATTGGAGAGAGGAGAAGCACGAATCCAGCCGCTTTGCAAAGAGGAGTGTAGTAGCACCAAATCCTTTCAGAAATATGTTACAGCAGCAGCAGAGTCACAGGGATGCTTCTAATCTCATGCTTTTCCTTTGAAGTCTGGCAGTTGGGGTCTGCAGAAGAGCAGCTTATCTGATTGCTGCAGGCAGGTTATAGACCTGTATCTCATGCTGCTTTGTCACATCTGGAGCACTTCTCTGCATATTGAATTCCTTCTCCTCTTCTGTTGATTTTTCCCCTAAAGTTTGTTTCATTCTTCTGTTTTTATACCAAATAATTTTTTATTGCTAGTGACCTGCACCAGAAATCACCCACCAAAGGCCCATAGCTGCTGTTATTGATGCAGCACCATCTGTACACAGGCTCTGTCCTGCCAAGGAGATTCTGCCAAAGTGGCAACAGGTACCTTTCCTAAGGTTCTGTCACAGCTTAGGGACAGATCTAGCATGAAAGTTGTTCATTGCTATACTGTGTGGTACATCCAGAAAGGTTTTGGGTCCTTCTAACCAGGCCCTTCCATGAAGCATAAAAAGGAATGTTTACAGACAGGGTTATTTTTGTCACTCAATGTATTTACTCGAGAAGATGCATAATTGTAACTTGCTTAAAACAACCAGACCCTGTCTCTCCTGTTGCAAGTGACCTGCCTTGCTCTCAGCCACATTCAAAGGAGACATGGTCCCTGTGTTTTCCTCAGGTTTGCCTTGTTCTAGCTCTTCAGTTTCCAGGGAAAAGGGACTTTCAGCCTGCTCATGCACAGAGCCCCAGTGTCTCCTGCCTTGCATAGCCTTGTGGATGGGTATTTTAAGAGCGAGCAGGCTCCTTCGCTTCAGACAGACAGGTGGTGCTGCTCTGGCTGGCTGGGATGTAATTCTTACCTATTGTCAGGGAAACCAGAAAGACAAGCAGGAAGGAGTCATAATGGTCAAAACTGAAATGAAATATTTGTTTCTAAAAAGTTGATATTGGCTGCTTTTTTGTTCCCTCCTTTTTACCATTTTTCAGAAAGGCAGTTTGAAATGGATCAGAACCTCTCCTCAGTTATTAACTTTTTTTTTTTCATTGTTTCTTTTTCCCATGGGATCCTTTCCCATCATTTCCCACTATTTAACTCTCTTTGGTTGTCAACATCCTCCAAATGCAGTTTCCATTTAGGTTCCTCCTTTCCTTTCTGCTTACCTCCCCTTCAGTTTCATAGGTCCATAGGATAATTCAGATGGGAAGGGGTCTCTAGCAAAGCTCTTGCACAAAGCAGAGTCAGCTCTGAGCTCCAATCAGGCTGCTCAGGGTTTTCTCTTTGCAGTCTTGAAAATATCCAAGCATGGCGGCTGCACAACCTCCCTGGGTAACACGTTCCAAAACCTTGTCAGTATTGCTGTGTAAATGTTGCCACTGGTAGAAATCTCCAACAGAGATTCCAGTAGTCATGAGTGGGAATGAGCAAACTACTTGCAAAGCGTGACAAGTGACACCCAGCTCTCGCTGGATGCTACACAGGCATGACTGAAAACAGAAAATGGCATGCAAGCATTGGAAAAAATCAAGACCGTTTCTTTGTGATGCTGAAGTTAATTGTAATTATATTTCATACTGATGTAACTGCTATCTGTTTATTGCCTGGTACTGTATTTGCATATTGAAGAAGTCAATTATCTCTTCAATTTGCAGTCCTTGGCTCATGTAATCAATTACGCTGAATGAATGTTTAAAATTACAAATGAAAGAATCATACTTTATTATATTTCATCTAGGAGAACCAGTAGCACCCATTAATGGAATGGATTATTACATTTTTGGAAAACCTGTACAGAGTGGTCAGTGGGAAACAATTTAGATAGCTGAACTTGTGCATTGGCTGAGCCATTACCCTGTACAACCATACTGTGATCTTTATTAACTGAAAAATCATTTAGATTAACTGAAAAAAGGCTTCTTTCTTCTCAGACTTCCATTTGGATTGACTTTCTATTACTGGCCTCGTATATGCCTGCACACACAAGAGTGTTAGAAGTGGTCTCCAAAAGGAAAAACAGATTAGAAACCAATGCTTGCTTGTAATGTGGATGAAGGCCAATCTGGTCAGGGGTTTGGTTTGTTTTATTTAAAGTTTACATAGTGCAACTAAAGAGCACTGCCCCTGCAGCATGTCTAGGAGAGGCAATCAGAACGCTGGTCCCATTCAAGTTCTTGTCTGGGAAGGTGGCAGGTTACTTAAATAAATGTGAAAGGGAGACTGGCAACCCTGCAGAAAAGCAGGAGGCTTAAGCAATAAAGGAGAGGATGAATGTACAAAGATCAAACAAATCAATACAATTTAATCCACATTTGTGTCTTAAAGCAGTAGCTTATCTGAGGAGCTTGTGTAATTTTAAAGGATAGAAAGACAAAGGCAAAGGAACTAGGTAATAAGACACTGTCTTATTCAAAAACAGCTGTTAAAAAAGTATTGAATGACTCTACCTCCCTTTAAATAGAGATAAATGTCAATGATGACTGCTTCTGAGACACTGTATGCCTTGCTGACCTTTCCTTGACAGGTTTAAGAGGACATAAAGGGAATCAATAGTGGCTACTAAGTCTTTTGGACAATGAAACCTATACACGGACATGGGCCCAGTTTCAGTATTTAATCATAAAATCATTTGCTGGATGCAGGTCTAGCTCGAGCCAAGAGCAGCTAGAGTTAATATATTCCAGAGCTGCAACAGCTCCAGCTGCCCCAGATGTGTGGGGACTTTTGTGGAGTTCCTTCCCTGCTGGCTGTGGCAGCCTTGCCAGGTGGCACTGCTGAGGATGCATGTGTGGCTCAGCTTCTGTGTCATCCAGCGATAACACAAGCCTGATCCCACAAGTACAGATCATTTCCAGTAATATTTGTTTCTATGTTTCTATGGTTACTGGAAAGAGAAAAAATTCTGGTTTTGCTTCATGAAACTAGACAAAACCAGAATGTTTTCCAAAATATGTGCAAGGTTAAAATTAAATTGTGAGCAGACAATATAGTCATTTTCCCTTCACATATGCCATCTCTTTACTCTCTCTTCACCCTTTCCATCGCTTCTGACCTGCACAAATCCCACCAGCTCCACAGGAAACTACTCCCTAGAAATAATCCCAGGGAGTAGAGATCAAATTCTTTCCCATGGGGTTCTGGAGAGGGTTCAGGCACCATTCATTTAAAAAAGAAAACAAAAAAAAAAAATTGATTCCAAGGTCTAAAGAGTTTGCTATTTATATAAATAAATGCAGCTACAGCAGATGTGGCAGGAGTCTACAGTAACCTCCCGCTCCATCTTCACAGCAAGTCTGTCTACAAGGGCTACTATAATTATTTGTTAAACGTATCAACTACGGGTAGGCTTAGTGTGCAGTATTTAAGTATTCCACTTCTGTGGAAATGGGAGGTGGTGTGGAGTTCAGTTTTCAAGCGCAGGTGACACCTCTATCACGTAACAGAGCACAGTGATGGGTCCTTAGTAACCAGTCTGTGCTAACAGGTTCATGAAATTCGTGTGGGGTCAGCCAAAGGTACAAGCTCAGGTCCATGTGAGCTATGTGACTATTTGAGGTCACTGCACCTGAACAGTTAGCCCTCTTGCTCTAAAGAGTGTTACAAAGACACAGCGTAATACTGTTCTGACTAGGCTTCAAAGGCATCTAGCTCATTTGAGTGTATTTTAGTGCCTCGCAAAAGGCACATTAAGGAATAAACACAAATAGCCCAAATGTCCCTTCTGGTGTTCTGATAGCTCCAACTTTACATCACAAAACCCTCCACCATCTCTTCGGAGAAGTGAACCAGGCAGTTGACAAGACCTTTCCTAGAGCCCTCTCTGCTTCATCTTCTGTGGTCTGCTGAAAAATGTACTTTATTCAAACTATCCACTCATTGTATTGCTCTTGCTTTATACCACAGTAGCATGTAAGTACTGTAGACAAATAAGACTATAAAGATTGGAGAGGAATTGCTTGATGAATTTGCAATACAAAAGACATGCAAAGGTAGAAAGGAAAATTAAAATGCTAAGACATGAAATCGCTTGCCCAAGTTCCCAGAAGTGAGATATCCCACTGCTTGCCTATTTTATTAGGACTTTGACCTTTCTAGTTTGTTGCTGTCAAATGTTTTATTTGCTTCATGAAATTCACACACACACAGGCACTTTATGAAACATCCCAGGAACAGGATTAGGCATATTTTACCCTGCCATATATTCCATCTGGAGAAATGAAGTTTTTGAAATCTGAAGGCAGTTTTGCTAGCATCAGACGCCCATTGTCCCCTGCCATGAAAATGCCTGCAGGGCGACTCTAATGAGAAGTGGAAATACCTCACTTCTTCCTTCAACTACCTTCCTGATTTTGCTGATCTCAGTCTGGGTTCACACATTGTGAGTCTGGAAAACAGACTTCAGCAGTGCTTCATATCACAGCAAGTAACATGCAAAGAAGTTAGGAAGCTGCTCTTTTATCACCCCAGATGTTGACGTCCTGTTGTTTCTTTGCAAATGATATTTTGCAAAATGAAGTAATTAAATTCCTTTTCATGCTAAATGTAAGGATCACCAGAGTTTATGTGATGGCACTTCAGCATTTGTACGGGGTTGTGTTTTTCCTTCAGCTGTTTCAGTGCTAGAGGTTCAGAGACAAGCAATGAAAAATATTCTTCTAACATGTGCCTGTCGTGTAGGCTGTGAGCGCATTAATTTTTGCCTGAACAATGAAACGGGAAAACCTGTAAAACGACAATCTATTTGTAATGGGATTCTGCACACAGTGTCCTAATATACAGTCTCGTCTGAGATGTGAAAGGGCCCTGCCAGTGTCAGTGTGACAAATACTGTTGTTAGGGACAAGATGAAGGGGAACATCAGCCCGGTGAGGGCGCCTGTGAGCAGCAGAATGTGACAAGTGCTGTGCTGTGCCTCAGCCTGTGCACAGCCGGCCTGGGGTGTTTTTCCAATCCGGGTCAACCTGTGCACACACAGGGAACGGGGACAGGCAGCCGGTGGGCGAAGCGCTGCTCTCCTTTGATGTGTTTTGCTGCACCACCCTGGCCATGTGCCTGGGCAGCTTTGGGGACAGTTGCAGACGTGCAAAGCTCTGGGCTGGGCTGCCTGGCGATCTGCTACTGAAAGCACACGTAAGTCACCACTAACGGACCTGCTGCTGCCGTAAATTAAACTTGGTCAGTGTAATCTAACTTCTAAGCAGTCTTCAGGGGTGGGAGGGGAAAGCCAGGGTTCTCTGAGCGTAGGGGTCCTGGTCACAGAGTGCCAAGACATCTGTCCCAAAAGCAAGTACCTGGAACCAAGAGAGGTGGCATCAACCCTTGTCTCTGCCCCAGCGTGGTGGCAGGGTGAGAAGGTGGAGCAGGTCCGCAGCCTGCATCTTCTATCCTGCTACCTTATGGTAAACAAACAGAGAAGTTTCTCCTGCCTCTGCATTTCACCTGTAGAATCTCTGTCTTCTGCTGGTCTCAGCGTACTTCAGCATGGATGAGACACTGCATCCCCCACATGGGGCTCTCAGTGCAGCTGGAGCGGGATACCAGCACAGCTCCACTTCTCTCGGCCTGGCTGGCAATGGCTGTTTTGGTCTGGAGACCAGGAAGAGATTTGGGGGTGCAAAAACACAGAGAGTGGGCTGGAGGTGGGGGATGCTGACGTGCACATGGGTGTTCAGTCGGGCTGAGCCACAGGGGTGAATGGAGGTTTCCTGGTCCTATAAGGGCTGCTGGGTACAGGGACAGAGGTAAGGAAGGTGGCTCAGGGGTACTCACTGGTCTGCAGCTTGTCTTCCTCACCAGCCTTCCCATGGAACAACATGAGATGCAGGAGTGTGGGACAGGAGGTGCTGTTTGTGTGCAGATGTTTGCTGAGGCCACAGCTGTGTGGGTAGGTGAGTCCCACCAGGTGACTGCTGTGGGAGCCCTGCTGTGGACTGAGGTTGTGCCAACGGGCAACACAGCCTGGGTGCCCTGCACGTGGCCCCAGAGAGCCTGGGGGTGGCACAGGCAGGGCACCCCTCCCTGGTCCGCACCCACTGGGGCAAACCACAGCAACAGCCTGCTGCAAGGCAAAGCTGCTCAGCTCCCGTGGCTTCAACCAAGCCAGGATTAGAGTGATTTTTTCAATTAACAGCACCTAACTAACCAGCAATCAGAGTTGTTCTTGCTCCAGCAGGGGGATTAGACTAGATGATCTTTCAAGGTCCCTTCCAATCCTCAAAACCTTCTGGACAACCACACTGACACATACGTGCACACATGGTTGCAGTGTGGGCTACACACACGTTGTGTATCCAGCCATCTGAAAGCCAAACAACACACTGCTGTCAGAAGCCTTTAAACATTTAGGATGTTTGCACCTGATGGAAATCTCAGTGTTTCTCCCAGAATCCAAGATGTCCTTACCATCTGGTATTGCACCCAAAGTGCCATAAAGGCATGGTATGGGGGGGACTGTGCAGGCCAGCTGCTGGATGTGTGAACCCCTACCAGCCGGCAGATGAGAACTGCTAATCTGCCCCATTTAACACAAGGCCAGCAAATCTGCAGCTCCTCACAAACTGTTTAGGATTTTCACTTATCAAAATGGAGTGCCACAGACATTTAACTTTCCAAATAAGTACTAATAGGCCTTTTGGGAGTAAAGCAGTATGATAACCCTAACTCCTCTTTTATCATTGTCTACAACGTCTGTGCATGTGATCTGAAACTTGTGTTTCACCTGTGCAAAAGACTTGACTCACCAAAAAAAAAATACTATTTGACACCTTCTATGCACAACTGTGAGAGAGGAAAATCATGATCTGTTCTTTCAATGTCTTTGCTTCTGTGCCACTTCCTCTTAATCCAATTCACTTTTGTGTGGGTGAGGTCCTACTGCCTGTAATGAAAGAATATCCCACCTATGCAAGGATAAGTTTGGTCTCTCTTGGACAGATAAGACCAGCTCTTGACTCTTTCTTCATCCAAGACCTATGTCTTTTAAGCACATCTATCTGCTTGCCTTTTATCATGCAGACTTAACCTTTTTATCCTCCTAGTATCTTGTGTCAAAACTTCACTTTGAACAACTGTGTTAGAGGATGAGATACTGCTAGAATTTTGTCCTGCTGACTGCATCTTTTTTCAGATGAATTCAATGATACCTCGAGTTTTAATAACCTGAATTGGACATTCTTGTTGGCAGAAGAACCTGGGTATTGTTTCCTCACAACATGAGAAATTTACCTGATGACATAACAGCATTTTCAATCAATCAGAGTTGTAACTCTGAAGAAAAAAAAAAAAAAAAGCCTAAAACAATCTGAAAGGGAGGAAGCTAAAATCCATCACCGTCTTAGATAACTGCAATATAAGAAAGTCATGTTCTCTATTCTGAAAGTTTGTAGAAACGTGATGTTCCCAGGGCTTTATCTCATGCAGAGTTGTTTTTAAGTTATTTTGGCAATGTTCTTGTTTTGGAAGAAGGAAGGACTTTGAGTAGATCTGCAGTTTAACCTTGAAAGAAATCTGTTACCCTCCTGGAATGACCTGCAGTTGGGCCTTGGTGTAAATGGTCTATTTTGCAGCCCCAGCACAGAGTGGGGATTTACTGAAAGAGTTCAAATTTCTCAGTCCCTGCTGCAGGTATAGCCTGAGAGCCTGGCTTTGCATGCAGGGCTGAAGTAGGCCCTGTGGAGAAAAAAGGCTTGCGGATACTTATTTCATACTATGTCCAGCTTTAATTCCACTTTCTCTGGCTTGTTTTGCCTCATTTCTAAAGAGACTTCTCTGAATTATGCCTGCTTGTTAAGTTGTGCTTAACTTTCCACACAGTCCCTTGGACTCTAAAGGATGGTGGCCTTAAATAATGTCCCTGAATTCACCCTGGAAGCAAAGGTGGACCTGCTTTCCCTGGCTTCCCATGGCTGCTGGATGTGAGCCCCATTGCACAGGAGCACCTGCCCTCTACGTGGACTCCAAAAACCTTCTTCCCCTGAAACCATGGAACAGAATTAATCCACTGTAGGAAGTTTGCCAGCAGCTGCAGGCTTGGGAGGGTGCTCCCAAGAGTTATCTCCCCAGAGACACCTGGCACTACATGCTTGGTGTTCAGCAGAACCTGGCAACTTTAGTCACACCGGAAAATTTAAGTCAAAAACAGATAATTTATTGTGTTATCTAATTCAAAAAGTGTTCCATCTTCTATTTCCCAGCAAGGGAGATGATGGTTGCAGCTGTGGGGAAAGTGCAAAGAGTACGGAGTAGTGACTTTTGGAGTGACCTTTCTGTGAAGGACAGACGGGGTTTCCTGGGATGTGACCAACAGTGCACAGCAGTGCTTGAAGAGTTTGAAACTGCCTTTAGTGTTGGGAGCTCCTGCCTCTGGTTTGCTCTGACGGGGCGGTTTGTGCTGTGATTAAGATGGTTACTTCTCGTAGCACTGCAACTCATCTTTTGCTTTGCTGGATCTCATTATCCTAGAGCTGTTTCCAGTCATATTCGATGACTACCAGGAGTCAATTCCTTCAGCAGTCTTTATCTCACAGAGACACAATACTGAGTTTCTTTTGTGGTAGCAAGGCTTACCAGCGTTAGAAAGAAATATGTCAGTAGGCACCTGGATCCATGTACATACACTTCCTACAGAGGCATCAGATGTGACCCAAACAGGGCATGTGGGAAGATCAAATACCAGATAATAACATGCTACCAAGAGCGTGTTAGCAGCTGAGTGTCACAATCTGACACAGGCAGCAATCTGTTCAAACGTACATTCCTTGGATGCCAACAGCACTGGGGTCACAGAGTGTTTGGGGTAAGAAAGGTCGGGTCCGTATCTTCTTTCATGTTTTAAAATGGCTTTCTTGGATTTGTTAGAGCACTTCCACAGAGATGTAATCAATTCTGGGAAAGGAGGAAAAAGACTGAGTTGTTACAGTAGTAAAAATCTGTTGTTAAACTGTACTACGTTGGCAAGTCTTGATGGATGTGAGTGCTCGACTCTTTTGAAAACAGGAATATATGTGTAGGTGGCAGAATACAGACTCAAGTGTGTCTTTAAGCAATACCAAGTTGAACTTTAGCCAAGAATATCCAGAACTGAGGTGCTTTACAGGTGTTTGTTCTTATAATGGCACAAATAATTTTTCCAACACTCAGGCTTTCTCCCTCTTTTCTGTCAGGGCTGTAACATCTGGCAGCCTACAGGAAGCATCAGTGTGCTGCAATACATCATGGCTGAGACTCTAATGAATATGTAAGGGGAAAATGACGTTTGGATGCAGTAGAGCCTTCCAGTCTGGGAGGAAATAAAGCTTGACCACTGCAGGTCATAGCTCAGAAGCACAGTTTCCACACACTGACACAGTCTAACTTCATTGCTAAACTAATCTAGGACAGCAATCACCTGTGATCTAATAGATTTAATTTTCAGGAGTCACAACAGACCCTAAGAAAGAGGAGCTGAGGGCAAGCAAGTGGCCACCACCCCTCACCCCTGTGAGCAGCAAGGTTCTGCAGGTCCGGCTGCAGCCAGAAGGCTCTCAGTCACCAATTCAAGACAATAAGCGAGATTTTATTGTGATGTAGGAGGCTTTGGTGAACACGGCTAAAGGCAAGGGACTGAGATGAAGCTCAGCCCACTTTGTCTCCTGAAGTCCTCTTCATCGTATCAGAGCAATTCCAGCTAGCTGGAGCTGCTGCAACTCAATTACGATATTAAGGGGAAAGGCATATTCCTTCCAAAAAACCTCTAAGGCTGATCTGACATAGGCTTCAGATGCTGTTGGACGCTTGAACCAAATGTGTATGCCATTCTCTGACCCGCATAGATCTGGGAAAGGAAGAAAAAGGATGCAGCACGAGAGATCAGAAAGACATCTTCAGGCAGGGGAGCAGGGATGAAGACAGCTACAGCAAAGGCTGCAGCGAGGATCACGTCTGTGGCTGATGCCAGCAGACATCTGTGAGCCACTGATGGATTGTGAGCCCAGAGCGAAAGCGCTGGCACCTGCTCTGCAGAACCCAATTCCAGAGGCAATGTTCTCAGCTGCAGGTCAAGGATGAGGGCACATGCTGAGAAATGCTGAAAATTAACTGATCAAGACAGCCAACAGTTTAGGAAACAAGTCACACTAGCACGTTGAACTTTAAGCCTTTTCTCCTCCATACTAATTAGATGCTTGTTCCAAAGCTGTCAAGATTCTTCCTCACAGGCTCTGTACCCCATCTATGCTTACACTATTTTCAGGTGTTTCTTTTTTAAGGAAAAAAAAACAGTGAATTAACATGCTGACTGCAATCTGTCACTCAGTCTTGACTCCTAGCTTCTGCAATAGATTCTCTGAGCCTCTGCTTGCCTTGCCCTGTAAAAAATAAACTCTTTGGGAAAGGAACTATTAAATGCCCTGGGTTGTAGTTAGAAGGAACAGTTTCTCAACTGGGCACAGAATTACCAATAACAGAAATATCCTTTTTCTTATTTATGTTTGGCAGTTTTCAGCAGACGTTGCCTTGTGCACAACTTGCGTGGTTATGGGTAGAAAAAATAGCTTATAGCTACTTGCATGACTGATGAGATATCATCAAGTAAAAAAAATTACAATTAGTGATAATATATGAATTGAATGTTAGATTCCTATGGTTTGGTGCTCAGGCACTGATTTATGCTTTACAAAAATAGCTTATAGCTATGATCTCCATGCTGCCATTAGAGCAAACCAATATTTCATCTCAATCTGTATGTCCCGTGAGAATTTTAAGTGCAATCTGAGTATGCAATTGGCCAGAAAAGGAGGAAGCATTGCTTTTATGTAATGGTTTGTGTTCTTTCCTTAAGTCTAATTTCTTTCTTGAATTTAGACCAGCTAAAAGTGAGTCATGCGAATGTTGTTTCTCTGCACTTTGTGATGTCTCTGACAAAATTATCTTTAAATTCTATTTCCAGAAGAACAGTACAGTGTACTTTTTAACAAAGGTAAGCTTCAAAAGGTACAGCAGGGAGCATTATATTCTGTGTTTGCCTATGTTGATATGTGATGTCATTGACTTTGAACTTTCAATTTATATCAACCAAAACAGAACTAAATTCATCTGAACCAGTTACACTTCAGAAGTTACAAATGAAAGTGGATCCATATCTCACTATATTTAATTATGAAAACCAAAAGCTGGCTACCATAGCTTACTCTCATTCACTTAAGAAGCTTTATGCATTCCCACTATGTGTCATAGTTTTGTTCAGCCATCAGGGAGGACTGCGCATTGTTTGCTCGTGGTTTCATTCTCTGAGACTCACATGAACATTGCCTTAGGTTTGAGCCTCCTGGTTTCAATTTTAAATTTTCAACCTGAAAACTCAAGGGAAAATGAAGGGCTTACAGTGAGCTTACAGTGTTTACAGCTTACTCTGATAAAACACATTGGTGTTGCGTTGTGTTGACAAGGTCTCAGGGTAACCAAACTCATCCCAGGAGGGGCCATTGTCACTGGTTCTGCACAAGGACTGGCTTCCCCAGAGACCTCAAGGTCTGAAGGAACTGGATGTGGCAAAGCACTGGGAAGACCCAGGCTGAGCTCTAGGGTCCATCATAGAACTCGGGCTGTTCTGAACTTTAAGAGGATATAACATAAAAGTGTTGCACAAATCTCGTTTGTATTCTGATGCTTTCCACTAGTATATGAAGGGCCTTCATTTGCACATAAATTCCCTTTGAGAGTTGAGCTGCCTCTGTAGCTCTCTTGATGGTGACATGTGGAAAATGGAGTACCCGCATTTGAATTTTAAATTTCTTGTATTACAGGGAATTTGGCCATACTAATAGTGCTTTAGATGCACTGAATGCTAGCACTAGCTTTCTTGAAGCCAACTTGACAACCATCTTATAGGAAATGGCATAGATATGAAGAAACTGTTGTGGAGGACCCCTTGTATACTCAACCCCAGTTAATACAGAGGTTTTACAAGTGAGCATAAATCAGGAAAACTCATGTGGTTTATTTTTGCCAAGCAATGTCTCTCTATGGAAGAAAATAATGTGCAATAAGCATTGTGAGTGGGATGACCAACCAGACCTAAATGGATCATTCTTTCTTGGCATTCCCATATACTGAATGATTCACTTGGCAATCACAAGGTCCAATTATCTTTTAATACCCTTTTTTGGATGTGATTATGATATATTGTGCGTAAAAGTAGAAAATCAATGCTTTCACTAGTAATGTTTTCAATTTTATTAGTGAGTGCACTGCAAAATATAACTTTTTTTCAGCTCTCTTCTAACTTTGGAAGTATTTTTTACACCAATATTGGTATTCTGCCTTATCCTGGTATTAAAAATTACCTGTTATTTTTATGTATTCCATGACATCCACAGAGCAGAAAAACACAGCCTTTCTACTGTCAGTTGGTTCTCTACCAACCTGTTCTGCAAGAGACATAAAGAGCTGTGCCATACAGGGAAAATAATGTCATCAGAGGGCACGGAAGCATAGTTGCTGGGTTTTTGTAAGCCAAAATCTCCTAACACCTTTTTTTGAGAGGATCAGCATAAGTCAGGATGACAATAAATTTGGAGCAACTCCTTTATTTCTTGGCTAATCTTAACATTTAGTGAGCATATGCAAAAGTAAGAACCACTTTAAGAATTTTTAACTGTACTTGGCAGTTGAGGGAAGGTAAGAAATACAGCAGAGCCAGCAAGACTGTGAAGCTCTACCATGATAGATCTTACCTAGAGAAAGTACTGCAAAGCTGTCAATAGCTGCTTGTAAACGGTAGAGCTTGAAATAGGGAAAACATGTTTTTTTCCCTGTCAGAATGGCACAAAGCCTTGGCTGAAGCTTTTGCCTGGCCTATCCATCTGGCTGATGTGAGAAATGAGATATTGATTTTTCTTATACCATACGATCAGAAACTTAGAGGAGCCACAAAGCCAGCAAATAACACACAGTTTAGTACGCTCTAAGTGAGATGTTGGAAAACTTTCGCAACACAATCTTTCTATTTACCAAATGCAACTTAATTCATATTATTAACCAAATAAATATAGAAGGCACACTGCTAGATTTGCTTCTGGTGAAAACTGTTGTAGCTAGGAACTGGCTTACACACTGCAGCTTTCCATGTTACACATGATTTGTTCAGTAAAAGGAAATAATTTCGTAGTTAAAAATAAGCTGTAAGTCTGTGATTTTTCAGAACCACCCCATTAAATTAGAAACACAGTTTCTGCTCATTTCAATCAAATGTGTACATCCAAATCCATTCTGTATCCTTGAAATCATCATTCTAAGCACCCAGATTGATCTCTTATCTAGAAAATAGTATGCAAGAGAAAATCAGAGTAGAAAATTTCATATACTATAATTAAGAAATTACAAGGTAAAGGCAAGAGTACCTACAGGTACTTGCAAGAAATTAAGATTTCACTGTACAACAACATAAGATATTTCATTCTTTCTGCTCAAAGTAACTTACCTAATAGAGCCAAAATAGAGAAGTCTGAAGATCCAGAAACGTTAGTGGGAAAGAGAAAGGCATGCTGCTGGCTATGGTATTTGGCATCAGTGGCAAGTTTGCATTATTTAATCCCTGCTAGAGAGACACAGTATGTTGTGGTTTAGTCCAGCAGGCAGCCAAATGCCACACAGCCCCTCACCCACTTGCCTGCAGTGAGATAGGGGAGAGAACTGAAAAAAATAGTGAAACTTGTGGGTTAAGATAAAGACAGTTTAATAAGACAGAAATGGGGGCAGGGGGGGAGGGAGGGGAAACAAACAAAAAACAAAACCAAAACCAATAACGATACTACTACTAATAATAGAATATACAAAACAGGTAATGCACAGTGCGCTTGCTCACCACTCACTGACCAATGCCCAGCCTGTCCCCGAGCAGCCATTTCCCCCAGCCAGTTTCCCAAGTTTATATACTGAGCATGACATCATATGGCATGGAATATCCATTTGGCCAGTTTGGGTCAACTGTCCTGGCTGTGTCTCCTCACAGTTTCTTCTGCATCTCCTCACTGGCAGAGCATGGGGAGCAGACAAGTCCTTGACTTTATGTAAGCACTACTTAGCAACAACTAAAACATCAGTGTGTTACCAACATTATTCTCATACTAAATCAAAAACACAGCTACTAGGAAGAAAATTAACTCTATCCCAGCCAAAACCAGGCCACAGTAGTGGAAAACTTTCTTAATAAGCCAAAAAGTTCCAGAGGGCTGCAGCATCCCACTGAAGTCTTTTAATGATAGACCAGCACTCATGTCCTGAGCATCTGTTCTGCTGACTGCGATTGCTTTAAGTAGCCACTCCGCCTGTCTGCATTTAAATAAGCAACTGGATAGACAGGCTTATTTCAATTTCAGAAAGTGTTACCAGTGCGATGGACAAAACACCAGCAGGATGGCCACAGGGAAAGGCACGAGCTCAGGAGGAGCTGCGCGCCCCAGGCCCACAGACATTGTTCATGTCAAGGCCTGCAGGCTGTGAGGGGCTTTGTCCAGGGCACAAAGGAGAACGTGGTGCTGTTCCTGAAGAGCGTCTTTCCAGGGTTTGTTTCAAAGCCAGCCAGCTCAGAAGTGGGAACGTTTCTCAATATTCCCCCAAAACGTGAACAGAAACACAGAATGAGCCTGAGTTTGCAATCATAATGAGAAGAGATAAAACAAACAAAACCCAAGCCCAGCAATTAACATAAACAACCCTCAGAATGAAAGCACAAGAGAAAATCCTAATAATCTATTAGTATACAGGTATCTAATGTGAGGAAAACGTAAAAGGTAGAGTACAGCCCTTGACCAGCACTAAGCTGAGCCATCTTTTCTGTGCCTCAGAGATTTTGGTCAGGGCTGTGTACCCCATGCCAGGGCCTGTGCTGCCTAACCAGGGTCTCTGAGTACATTCTGGTCACATAATGGAAAGACCTTCCTTCTCCTGTAATGGCATCAGCCAGTCTGCTGTCCCTTCAAATCCTATACCTTTTTGTGCTGGACCTCACAGGTCCAGATTAGGTCTGTGTCCCTTGAAGGCAGGTGGGGACTCTCCATGTCTGTACCACCCTGGGAATATCAACCCATCTCTGGTTCACAGGTGGACACAGGGGCTGAGGTGCCTTTTCGTAGCTGCATTGCATGGTTGGGTTGTCTTTTCTGGAAGTAGGTCCTCCTGCCAAAGCCAAGGAAGAGCGAGGGCTTTCTCGGGAAAAGAGGGATAGAGCTGTTCCATTTTTTGCCTGAAATACTGTGTCCAAAACACTTGCTGCATCAATGAATAGCCCTTCTACTCTATTTTGCTGTCCAGGAGAGTATAATTGTTTAGCTACAACCTTTTCTGTCTGGAAAGCTTCACAGGACCTAACACCTTCATTCTACCAAAGCATTTCCATTCTGTTTTAAATATTGATTACATCAATGAGATGCACATAAGAATGACTTCTCTGGCTAGTTGTCAGCGCCATTCTTTGTCAATGGAGTTTGTTACAACTGACTTCCAACAGCAATTTGCTCCAGAATGCCCTACAGGAAATAGCCATGATAACCACGCGAGATCCAGCTGGGAGCCCCTCTGAGCCAACAGCCACCCAGCGTGCTCTTGGACTGGGGGCTGGTAGGCAGTGTTGGGTTACATGACAAAAGCTGCATACCCACCCACACTCCTACCAGAGAACACTGCAGCTGAAGGAACCCCAATAGCCCCCTGCCCAGCTCTTCCTGGGGCCTCACAGGAGCCACAAGCCCATGAAAGGTTCATCCCCGCAGTCCTGAAGGCACGACAGCAGGAGGGACCCCAATGCCCTGGTCAGAGACAGGAATTCCTGCTTGTTCCAGGGCTTTCCCAGCCCCACAGGCCAGGGGACACCCAGGACCAGGAGTCAGAGAGGAGGCTCTCTGGGTCACTCCATGGACTGGAGGCACTGCCTGGGGGTACAGCTCTTGTTCTGGGGTGCAGGGGAGAGCAATTTGGGACTGCACAGGAATTATTATGGGATATTTAGGGGAGGTAGGAGAAGAGGAGGGATCACAGTGGTTTGAGGAGGAACAAGTACGAAAACAATGGGAGAAGGGCAGAAGAGGATCTGGTACTGTGCAAAGAGGCACTGGCCAGGATGCAGAAAGTCCCGATTTCTGACTAAACTTCACCTCTAGTGATCTTGCTGGGTGCCATACTCTCTGGACTGTGTGCCTGTATGTACATACAGGGGGGCTGAGAGCCGAGGGTGGACCAGGTATGGGAGTCCCACATGCCCATGGTGCCAGCATGAGGCGTGATGAGGGTGCACTGTCCGTGCACGGCCCTGGCTAGCCCCAAGCTGGACCAGCCGGTGAGTGGGGCACGTGGCCTGGGGGCCAAGGAGGGATGTCTCTTGCAGTGGGGCACCTGGAGGAATGGTCTGGGGGCAGGGAGCTGTGGCAGGCTCCCAATTCTCAGGCTGCTGGATTCAGCAGAGCTCTTACAGGGAGGGCTGGCTCCAGCCCTTGGTTTTAAGAGCTGAGCAAAGACGTTCTCTGAGCACGTAGGTCAGGTCAGACGTAACTGATGAGATATTTGGTTTGGCTGCCACCCAGGCTTCAGCAGGAGGTAGGTGCTGTGCTGTTTAGCATATCTAGTCTGACACAAGCTAAGCCTAGTCTATTTGTTTGGGATGTATACACGTGTTTGCATGTGTCTCAGCTGTACATCCAAACAGCATATAAAAAAATATATCAGGATGGTGCACTTTCAAATGAACATTTCAAACAACATAAAGAAAGCGAAATGCCTTACACTTCCTTGTCTTCTGGCCCAATGAAGGCATGCCAGGAAGTTTTCTTACTATTTCAGGAGTCTGTATTCCCCAGCCTGGTGTTGCCCACTTCTATTGATTTGTGATGCCATTTTTTTTTCTCTTTTAGTTTTCAGATTCAGGCCTAGAAGTGTATTTGTTCAACTAGGTTTGGGGTCATAAATAATTGAAATGCTCTAAGAAGTGGTAGTTTTGGTTGGCTGATTTATATAGTGAGGAGGGTAAAGTGGTTTTGACCTTCTGGCTCTATCTTTGTCAAGTATATAATTGGGAGGCAAGAAAGATGCTCAAAAGCATGCCACTACGTGGAAAATGAGACACTTTCGCTTATGAAGACATGAGGTTGTTCTTCTAAATTGCCTCTCATTCATGCAATGCATAGTTTATGTATTCATCTTTTAACAGCCCTATTGGCTTTTCCAGACATGCTGGATATTCCTCTGTGTCTTGTTTGGTTACATTTGGTTTTAGCGGTCAGAGAATACGAAAGCAATACAAGCCTAATGAGTGAAATCACTGTGCATACAGTGCCAGGAACCTCTGCAGATAAACTGGAAGACAGAAAAACAAGAGTAGGGAAAGGAAAATGGAGGAGGAAACATTCCCAAGCTGAGACTTTGGTTTGTTTTTCTCTCCCGCAAATAGCCCTCAAAAAGAGGTGAGAAGTCTTTCACATAGAAGTGAAGGAAATAAATTCCTTTGGTTTAAATGTGGTGCAGAATCAGCTCCCTTGGTCACTTGTGCTGCCTGTGTGAGTTCATGCCCCCTGCAGGGTTCACTGCCTTTAATTCTCCCATGTCAGTGTAAATGACTTGTGACCAGAGAGGCAGGACCAGGTTCCTTACCTATCTGTTATCACCTGAACACGAGAGACACTCTACCATAATGGAAGCCACTATGATGCCACTGTTTCTGCTCATCTGCTCTGACCTAATGCTTTCAAATGGTTTATTATTTATGGAGAGAGTTTTAGGTCTAGTGTAAAATGTGTTGTTCTTTTTGAAAAATCAGATGACAGTATGTTAAGCATGAAATGTATGGAATTCTTTATATTGTTAGTTCTTGGTGTATATGATGAAATGCACTTTGCGTGAGTCCTTGCAGCCCTTAGTGTCAATTTTTTATTAATGCTTCCCTTGTAATTCTGTGTTTGCTTATAGTGAAGATGGGGAATAAAATGGGAGCTCTCTAGTGACTAGTATGTCATTTTTGAATTTTCATGGATGTTAACAAAAGACTGTGCAGTCCAGTGAATAAAAGCTACTTAGTAAGTTAAAAATTACACTGAGATTATATCCCATGTGAATTTTTTTTAATTAAAAATAATTCACTAAGTGCTTGTTATTTTCCTGTAAGACAATATTTCCAAAAAGATTCAGCAGTCCATAAATGAAATGGGAAAGTTCATGATCATCTGTCATTCTGTTATTTGATTAGCTCTAAATCAGTGTGGGCTGTGAGTGCTGACAACCCATTATCACTGAGCCCTTGGTCTGTAGCACTCAGCTTTCTGTCTCCTAAGAGGCACTCACTAAAGGGCATTTGAAACCCAAACCACCACCGGGCTCCAGGGTCACACTGATGGGTGGGTCCTTCCTCACACCCACTCCACACCTTGCGGTAATGAGACATTCAGGAATTCAAGTGTCCTGGGCAAAAAAGAGACTGAGTTAAAGGCAGCAAGGCTGGGCTGAAGGCTATGGCACTCAGCTAGGATAGGTGGGGTTTTTCATCAGATTAAAAAGGAAACACAGGGAAAAAGCAGGGGTGGGACCAGAAGGGTGCAGAGGGTAAAGGTCAAGCACCTGTCTCCTGAGCAAGTGAAGAAGGAAACAGAGAAGGAACTTACACTCCAGGCTCCTCCATCCCCAAAGAGCACTGAGGTGTGCCACTGCAACACAGGTAGCCTGAGGACAGCTTTTATTTAGGTGAGTAATTCTAACTTGTCCCAAAGATCCCTTGAAATAAAGCATTCATCTGATTCAGTACTGCTCTCTGAAAATTTACAGTGTTGAGGCAAATATTTTAGCAAAAAAAATCTCAAGTTCTGTTCATTTCTTCAGACTAAATGTTTTCTGATATATACCTTACAAATTCAGGCCATGATAAATGATGTACTTTAAAGACAGACTTTGGTTTGATGTATTATGTCACCATGCCATGTAAAAAATCTTGCCACATACACATTATTCAATGAACTTCTATATGTATTTTTGTTAAATATATTGAAAAAATGTTGCTTTAATGGGGTATATATGTAAAACTGCAGCATAGGCAAAGTATGAAAGAAATACAGATCTGAGGAACTGCTACCGTACAGAACTAAAGGTGAAAATGATTAAGAAAAATAAATTGTGTTCAGAGTTAAAAAGTAGTTTTGTCTCAGAACAAATATAAATGAGTTTTCAAATGCTTCGAAGTTTTGTTGTTGTTGTTTCTTTTTTTCTGGGTTTGAAGCTATTATTCTGATCATAAAGGAAGGAGGGAAATTATACACAGTTGTACAAATAAGATCAAAAATTTGTTCCATTTGAACTTTAGCCTATGAATTAAATAGGATGTGGATTAGCTCAGGCTGCAAATCTGAGCAGAGTTAGGAAATGTCAGCTACGTTAATCAGCAAGCAGACATTTATTCAGGGAGCCACTGTGAAAGTAATCTTCTTGCTAAGCCATTGAAGATACACCAACAGGTTGCATGTGTAATTGGGGGCACCAAGGTGCACAATTGGACAGACCAGACCCCTCTTTTCACAGACGTGGTGTTTCAGTCACGTATCTGCAAGTCTTTCTGGTTCTTTGTGTCTGCAATTTTGTGCATCATTGCCACTAATTGTGGGCCCTTTGAAAAGCTGCCCTATATCACATGGATCCTTTCCTTTCTTCGCAACACTTCAAGGGCCGCATCCAGAGCCTTCCTGGCGTCACCAACCCCCAGCTCCCTCTCGAAAACCAGAGTAACTTTAAAACGGATATTTTTTTTTCCCCTTTGACAAACAAAATAGACTAACTTTATCTCTAGTCAACATAATTTTCATGTTTATATATACATTTATAGCTTCTTTGAGCTTCATCCCTGCGGAGTAAGTGATGGAAGAGCACACCTGCACTGTGCCAGATGCGATGTGTAAGTGCTCCAAACCTACCAAAAGCACATGGGCCTAACTGAGGTTAATAGCACTCTGACATTTAGCATGTGCATCAATATTTCAGGGCCTAGCTCCAAAGACGAGGGAAAAGTCTCTGCTGTTGCCTGGACCTTGGATCCACTCCTGGATGTCTGTTTGGTGTCTCCTCTGCCAAAGATCAGTTCTCCTCAAGACAGGAGCTAGTGTTGGCAGCCTCCTTGCCAGCTCTCCTACTGCTGGAAGGTCTCCATGACATGGAGGCTCTTTCAAGACCAGATGCCTTTAACCTGAACCAGTACTAAGGGTATGGCCAGACAGCCACAAGCAGCGACAGTGATTCGGGTCAACCACCCCCTGAAGATCTTCAGCCACAGGTAAGCTGCTGTCGTGTGTCTGCTCTTAACCCGCCGTCAGGGGAGCTGCAGAGGAGTCAGCTGTACCAGAGCAGAGGGGAGCTGACAGCATCCCTAAACTGCTCCTCCATCACCAGCTGACCATATGTTCAGGTGCCTTTCATGCAAAGTGTCTAAACCTCAGCACATGAAATCCTTCAGTCCAGGACACTTTTTCATCTTGAGGAAGTTTTCTAACAGCTGACCAATATCCCCACTATTCAGTCAGTGCCATCTCAGGATTTTCTGGTATACAGCACTCAGTAAATATACTATAAATTCACATCTAAGCTTTCGTCTGCTCTTGGTCTCACTAAGCCTTGGGAAAAAATGTATTACCTAATTCACTTGAAACCATTCTGTGTATTTATTTTTGTACATGAAAAACATTTTGGTTACAGAGAAATCTCTGCTTCTCTATATTGTTGCAGATGTCCATGTGTCTTAAGTTTTGATTCATATTATGCAGGCAATGGCTGCAGTTGACCCTGTACTGATTGTTTGTTCAGAAACCCAGGTTTACGCCTAGAAACTGGATTAGTGCAAAACTGCTGGAACACAGCTGAAGAGCACAATAAAACAGAGAAATTATTTCAAATACTAAATCAAACAAAAATTTGGTTTCACTATTACGCACCAAATTCAGCTCTCTGTAGAATTTGCCTCTGCTGACCAGGTGTACACAGGGATACATTTCATATATGAACCCAAAATTCTAATAGCTCAAGAAAACCGAATGCAACAGCTGAAAAGCTTTATGTGCAAATGGATATTACCCACAAGAAGCAATTCAAAGACATGAAGCATGCAAAAATCATTTGAAAGCCACACAAATGGTGAAAATTTGCTATGTAAGAAGTAAAAAGATCATTTAAATGGTCTGTATAAATGTCTGAATATCTATAGCTTTGTTGGGAATTGATGAAGCATTTTAAGTTTTGGTGTAAGGTGATTCAGGAGTTTAGATCTGTGGAGTGTAATTTGGCCTTTTGGGCTGCAGATTTTGGAAGATGCTTCTGTGGAAAGCAAAACAAAACAAAAAACCCACACCAAACAAAAACGATCCTTGATTTCCTTTAGCCCTCATTTAGAAGAGAAGCAAAGACAATCAGGATTTCAGCAACTGCTTTCTCAGGCTGGTTCAAGTCCCAAAGCAGCAGGAAATACAGATGAGTCTGAACTGTGAAAACTGAGACTAAAGTAAGAATTTGACTCCAAATGTATCCAAATTCCGTGATGTTAATTGTATAGCTTCCTTGGAATTTATAAAATGCACAGCAGGAATGTATATATTTTCATTTTCGTAAAGGGATGGTTAACACTGACTGAAACCGCTAAAGCAACACAAGTGATCTTTAGCTCAAGGAGTGATAAATTCTGTGTAAGAAAGTTTGAAGACATGGCAGGATAAAATGATCTGTGGTGGGAACCACAGGTGCTGCGCTGAGATAGGCCAGCACTGGAAGTTATCTGCCAGTTGCTGATATCAGTGCTCGTAGAGGAGACGTAGATGGGAGGAGCACATAATTTTCTGGATAAAATGCCAAGCAAGAGGTAATGCAGTTGCAAAACCCAGTATGTTGCCCTTTCCCTGCTCTATTTTCAGCCAGAGGAAGCTTTGTGGTGAAGGAACTGACTTGTTGTGGCAGGGATGTTAAAAGCAAGTGCTCTTGCTGCTGAGACTGGAGGGCACGTGCTGCCCGGAGCAGGCAGGAACTGGGTCTCGGTGTGATGTGTGTTTCTGCTGAGCTGTGCTGGTTTTGGTGGGATCACAGGCTCTGTGGGTTGTATCTCTCCTTCCTTTGAAGGCGGCAGCAGCTGAGCAGCCTCTCAAGTTTAACAAGTGAGAAAAGTGGATTATTTCTTCCTCGCCTGCAGTATTCTTCACGGGAGCATCAGGGACCAACAAACGTAATTATTATCCAACAGAAACTTAAAAAGGCAAAACAGACTAATTTAAAAAAGACCATTTAAACAGTATCAATATCACCCCTTCACCTTGCCACTAGCAATGTCTACAAGGCCAAATTTTCTCACCATCTGCATTAGTTGGACTTTGACATCCATTCGACACCAGCCCAACCCAGCTGGACAGGGAAAGATAGGCTGCCCAGTCCAGGCCATGCAGGCATCAGATGCAAAGCAGTGTCATCAAAAAGGTCCTGCAGAAGGAAAGTTGGATGTGGGAGGGGGCTCACTCTCAGTTGTCTGGGGTAACTTCTACAGAGCCATATGACCACGAAACACCAAAGCGGTGAGAGAGGACTGCACTTTGAGAGGTGTTTGTGAGCACCCACGTTTTGTCCCCAGACAATGTCAATGAGGTGAGTTCTGCCCTTGAAAGCAAATAAAGGGCCTGGTTTCTTTTCTTCTCACAGGGAAAAATATTCTTCAGACAGTAAGAATTTTTTGTTCCTGACCTGAAGGCAGACCGCAGCTTTCCTGGGTTTGGGTTGGGGTTCCAGTCCTCCCCTTGCATCCCTCTGCACTGACAAGCCATTTGACTTGCAAAATCCATATACAGCAGCCAAAAGGAGAGTTTATTATACCTTGCAAAGTTGCAAGAGGAGCCAGTTCCAGCTGGGCCATTTTGGTCAGAGCTTATGGAGGACCTAACAACACATAGATAATAGATGAGCAGAATTGCACAGATGCCTTTGGCCAGGGTGCTGCTCCCCCATCCACCGGACTGGTGGCTGCAGCTTGCGCGGGGGCAGGATGCTCCGGGTGAATGGCTTGGCTTTGAAGTGGGCCAGTCCCAACCTTGGGGAAAAAACCCTTTGCTTTGTGGTGGACGTAAGCACTTTTTACATTTTTACCGAAGGTGCTAAGAAAATAAATAGGAAAGGGCTGTTACCCGCTCAGTCAAATGAAATATTCAAAAGCAGCATCAGCTGAAGAGCTTCTTATAAGAAATCAGGTAGCCAAGCAAAAGGGCGCATCTTTCTTCTTGTTAAGATCAGCAGTCACTAAAAGCAGGAAGAGGACTGAGCATCAGCGAGTTTGCTGGTTGTTTTTCTGTTTTGTTCCCACCTCACCCTGAATGAAATTGCCCCCCTCCTCCCTGCAAAATTGCGCTTGAGTCAGTACTTTGTTTCTGCTCTTCTATTTAGATGGATGCTCTAGTTGTGGTGATGCAGTTCTGGTTATTTTGGTTTTCAAATATGACTCAGCTCTTAAATAAACCCTTGAACATTTTTTATATTTCCAAGCAATACTGCTGATACATAAATTACATCCTGGGAGTTATATTTGAAGTCTAAAACGGTAAAATGAGTTTACTGATAAAAACAGATTTTAAGATGAAGCATAATAATCGAGTTTGTCTCTCTTATAGATGAAATATTACGTGATCAATAGATTATGATGGTTTGTAGTAGTTAAAGTTTCATGTTATAGAAATTATCTATGAAGAGATTAGTAGAATATAGGGCTGCGAATCTCCTGTTGTAGTAAACAATTACTATTTGGCATTTTTAAGACTGTGTAAAACACTGACAATAAGAAAATACTGATTAGTGCAGACCTAGATGAGTAATTGATTTTAACTATTGATTTTTTATTTTTATCATTTTGCATTAGCACCATAGTGACAAAAACAAAGTGAAATACACTGGCACACTAGTGGCCATTCACACGGTTGGTGAAGAGCTACAGAGATCTGAGAAATGAGGTTTGCAACAATGGCTTTTTCTGTCCCGGTCCTCTCTAAAATGCTTACTCAAAAATCCAGTGGTACGCTTTGTCTTCTCTCCCAGGATAGGCATTTGGCCACCATGCTAAAGCAACAAGAAGTTTTAAATTGTTAATTAGAAATTAAAATAGCAACAGAGAGATGGCCAGGACTATGACTTGATGAGCACGGCTGTGACTTGTGTGGAAGGCACGACCGCAGTGGGCTTCACCCGTGCACTGAAGAAGAGACGCTTCTTCGTGGGTCACCCACCCAGGAGATGCCAGAGTTCTTCTAGTCTTCTTGTATTACTCTGAAATATTTTCTTTATGTAGTTGGCAAAAGCTATCTGGTGATTTTTAACTTAAATTATTAACTGGTTTAGGGACAAGTTAAACTGCATTCGCCCATGAGTTTTACTGTTAAAAAATAACTAGCAGAGCCCTACTTTAAAGCTACTGCAATTTTTATCTGAGAAATCAAGGGAGTCCCTGCCTGTTGAGAGGCCATGTGGGCCAAGCACCGTCACTGGGCTGCAGTGGAACTCTCCTCCCTGTTGAGGAGACCTCCAAGCGCTGCCGGGTCCACGCAACCTACCCCACAGCTGAGCACTTTCCCACAGCAGGGACACAGGTGGCCCGTTCAGGGTGAGACTCATCATGTCTGAGGAGCAGGAGATGTCACCCCACACACATCCTGCATTTCAAGTCAGCAGCTATTGCTATGGTAGCACAGAAGGAGCTGAGATCTGGGCTCTGTGGCTTACGAGGTGCTTCTCTGAGGTGCCTCGGCTGTGGGTGAATTGGCTGTAGCCCAATGCCATTAATGGCAAGACCATTTGCTGGCAGCGGAGGGCAGATTTACAGCAGTCTGTGCGTATACATCCACTTTCAGGCAGCCTAGAAAAAAAGCAATGGCTAGTATTTCAGCTGTGACTTAATGGCTGTGTTTGACCAGCTGCGCTGCTAAAGCTGGAGCTCACACAGGAGGCAAAGACGTCCAGAGCCATAAGGAGGACTGAGGCAGGCAAGCCCCTGTTCTTGCCCATGGTGAATTTGTGAGTACCAGAAATCTGCAGCTGCACAGTCAGCTCCCTGTTCAACAGTTCACAACACAGCTGCTTTTTGTCGACTTGTTTCACCATAGCAGTGAATTCAGCATCGTAACTAAAGACATCTCTGTCTTTGTATCTGTAGGTCTGTTTACGTATGGCAATTACTTTGCAGAGAGGTGACAATTCCTTTATGGAAGTTATTGAATTCTGGTACTGCAAACACTGCAAGCAGTGCATCAGTAATGAAAGGCCAGTAATAGAGCACAACGTACCTGCATCGTTCAGAAACATAATTTCCTTTTTTATGGACTGATAGATAATTTAGGCCTGAAAATTATACATCAATTTTTAATAATATTTAAATTTACTTTTCAAAGAAAATTAAAAACATGAGCTACTAATTACTGGCTTGACTGAACAGGAGGGAGATGGGGAAGAGAGGGTGAAAGAGAATGAAAATGAGGGTCATCCAGATGTCTCATTGGAGTTTGCTGACCTTTAGAAGAACTCCCAACTGATTAGTAACCTTGAGCATTGATAAATGAGATAATATTCACTCAACCCATTCTCATTTTTATTTAGCAGAGAATTACAGCTTATTTCAGCAGTATGACTTCTACTTTTTACATACATGCAACACTGACTGTCTCTCCAAAGATTTGATTCAAGGTTTAGCTATTATGTCTCAATTCTTGGCTTTTTAGCCTGTTTCATAGTGTATTGCACTGTGCTTCACCTACAAGAGCAGAAAGATCCCATGACACTCAAGTGAGGGTAGGCAACAAAAGGAAAGAGATGCTTGTTTTCCATCCGTACACTATTTTAGTTTTGATTAAAAGCGGGGATTAAACACCAGAATTAACCTGCCTTTGAGAAAGGATTGAGAAAAAAAAATCAGAGGCGTTTTTCCTTCCAGTTCTTCTATCAGTTATGGGTCTAAATCTCTTGTTGGTGGATGCACTAACCCAGATTAAGGGCGGGGACACTTGCCTTACCCATAATTTATGTATCCATGAACCCAAAGCAGGGATGCTTACAACTGTTCTGTGAGCATCTGCCCTTCTCTCTACCAGCTCTACCACTTTCCTTCAGAGTTTTCTACAGCCTCTGACAGAGACTGAGGATTCTGCCCTTGAAAAACATTTGCTCTTTTCACAAGAGAAGTCTGGTCTTCATGCATTTCCTGTGTCTTTTTTATACCTATTCTTGAATGAAATTGAAGTGCAATTGCTAAACGTAACAGCTTCTGCTAAACTTCTCAGAAATAGGCATGCAGCTGCCCCTCAAATCCACTGGAGATGTGCTTCTGTGTTCGAGGGGAGAATGTGACCTCCTGACAACTAATGGCAGGCAAGAAAACACTGTATGGATGGAAAACAGATTCTTTGCCAAGGAGCTAACTCTCTTTAAAATCTTTGATTGCAGTTTGCCAAGAACTGGACAATACAGTAAAACCCTTATTACCTGTTATTTACGGACTAGGTGCATAAAAAGGTTTATTTGGTCTGAACATCTTCATAGTTTTGATGGTCCAAGGTACACTATCAATTTGGCGAGGTTTTTTTGCAATTTTTTTCAGAATTATAGTTTCTTGGGTTTGTTTGTATTATTTGCATTCAGTAGCCTAGCATCTCTTGTATTCCCTGCTCCAAAACCATCCAGTACTCAGAAGACACTAGGGCTCAAGGGAATACATACCAGATACATGGCATTCTTTTGATCTCCTGCTGTACGTGAAATGCTCTGAAGCAGCATCTGTTTGCAGGAATATAATTCTGGTTTGCAAAAAACATATACATGGACTTCCCTTGTAACTTAGTAACACACAGGGGTAATAGTAATGGCAGTTTTGCCTGTCCAGGTTGTATGACATCTACTGAACTGGTAAAAGAGATGCTGAAGAGGAGCAAGGCACTTTGAAAACAACATAACCCATAAAGCAGTATTTAAAGGATGCTGTCATCTTGGGCAGTTTCCTCCTCTCCTGTTTCGTCTCCACTGCTCATGATGCATTCCTTACAACTTTAGTATTTTCAGCCCATAATTTATAAGCACTGCTTTTTTCTTTAATGCTCTTCCGGAAAAACATAGCTTTGGTCACGCAGCCTCTTTTAGTTATTGTCCCAACAGTATCGTAATGAAAATAGGGTTTGCATATTGAAGCAATCCCTATGCATTAAGATACTTTACATAAACCACCAAAACAGCTGTGGAGCTTACAGAAAGACAAACCAACCCGTAGCAGCTGGAGAGAGGAGGAATCTGGAGAAGGCCCCCTGTATATCTGAACAGACGCCAGTCACACGCAGATGGTCTGTACCCACTGTGGGTGACAGAATCATTCTGGTATATAGGGTCTGATCTTTAGGCACATTAATTTTCTGTTCAATCCATTGCAGTGGCTCAAATGTATGAAGCTACTTATGTATTCCCAGAAGAATAACAAAGACATGACAGGCATAAGGTTGTGCTGGGCAGAAGCTCCCATACTAGAGGACCTAGACCGGTGATAACTCTTTCTGTACTGCCCAGCTGCCTCGGCATGCTGGCAAAAAAGGGAGCAGTAAAAATATAAAACCCCCGGCAGCCTTGCGAGA
>VWYH01007284.1:0-15863 GCA_013399365.1 Pampusana beccarii
CTGTGATTCTGTGATTCTGTTCAAGCATTAATGTGAGTGAATATGCATTAAATTCCTTGAGTTGAGAAGAAGAACATCTCTGGCCAGAAGAAATATCATTCCTGGTACAAAAGAAGTATCATTCATGAAAAATGAAAACCTGGGATTAAATTGTCATTTCTATCGATAGTATTAAAATTAAAACCAAACAAAACAACACCAAACTGTGCCCATATGAATGGCTTTGTGCCTTGAGTTCAACAGGCAGCCGCACTAATCTTGAAGAGGAAATCAAACGATACATTTAGACATGTTGGAAAGAACAGTTTCCAGATTTGGATAAATTTTTCATTGAAACAACGATAGGAATAAATTTGTGTTATGCTCAGTTTTAGCTACTAATGATGACATTTCCAGAACTCTGAGATACCATAGTTTTCTGTGATGGTTTATTTTTTGTCTTATTTATATCTACTTTAACGACCATCTTGCTGTGTGTGCTGATCCAGGTGCTACTTGGCTTTGATGATTTTCTTTCCTGAGGGTGTGTGCTGAGAAAACTCCAGCTCTCAACATGTATTTGGAAGTTTTCTCCTCACAGTTACTGCCAGGTCAGTGTGAACCACTTCAGAGGCGGCTTCGTAAAAAACAGCATTTGTAAAAACCTCATGTCAGAATAATCTCTTGTACTG
This sequence comes from Pampusana beccarii, assembly GCA_013399365.1. Lineage (NCBI taxonomy): Eukaryota > Metazoa > Chordata > Aves > Columbiformes > Columbidae > Pampusana > Pampusana beccarii. Next base: position 672 of record VWYH01007284.1, read on the forward strand.
CACTTTGGAGGAGCTCGCTGTGCTGTCAGACAACAGTCTGGTGGTGACAGCGAATAGAAGAAAGAAAATACGCAAGGCTTCTCTTTTCAGCATTTGATTGCAAGTTTCTTTAGGTTTTTCTTAGCAGCACCTGACGTCTCCTGGATGGCCCACATGGTTTTGATAATCTTTTTTTGAAATGTGTGGGATGTCACTCCGCTTGAAAGAGAAAAATAAATCGAGTTATGTGAGCTGCTGAAAATAGTTTCAAACCTTTATCTTTCAGTCCAAGGTTCTTCCCTATTTTCCATGACGGATACCTGTTAGAGGGTCTTGATAACGGATATTCCAAACCACAGCCTTCCCTGTGTGACTTTTATTACAGTGAAATCTGCACAAGAGACAACCTTTGATTCATCATTCTTTGTAAGGATACACAGGTGAGCACTGTTGTCTTTCCTGTTGCAGAACTCACAGTGTTAAGTTAGCAGAAAGGAAACCTAAGGCGTACATATTGCACGACCTCTTCTAAAACTTGGTAAAACTCTTTTATCTCTTTAATGTGCTAAATTTAAGATCTAAGTTGCAGGACTCGGTGTAAAGTGGGGCACTGAGCATAGGAAGGTCTCTTGGGCTCCCAGGGAGAAGGGCAAGTTGTCTGTTCCCTTTCAGTGCTATTTTCATAGCACTTACAAACATTTTATTACAGTTAGAAGAAGGTTTCTCTGTGGCTATTTCCCCACTACCCTTTTGTGCATCTGTTAACTGAATGTCTTTAAATGTTTTTTTAACTTCCTGGCATTATCTGTCAATACCATTGCCAATACCGCTGATGATATTGTCTGTTTCTACCACCTCCTCTGGCTAAAAATTCTGAATTTTCACTGCTTCAGGAAAGGATGTGTGAACATCTGGAATGTGAGGATGTAGAGTTGAGGATATCTGCTTAGTGCAAGAGTATGTGAAACATAAAGTGCTTTTCTATGTTCAGAGATCCTTTCCTAGAGTCAGTAATTCCAGGTCCAGTAAGTGAAAACACTAAACCAATTTTCTGGATTTCTTCCCTATTTTTTTCTGTTTAATAATACCTGCGTGTTCAGCACCAGTGGCAAAGGCTTAATCATTGACCATCTTTGGAGGAGGTGATGCCGATGAGCTGGGCGGCCGCCGTTCCTCACCTCATCATTTGTAACTTGGGTTATTATCTATGTGTTTGATGGCTTTTTAGCCAGGTGCGCTTGCACAGATGAATGTGTTGTGATTCAAATTCTGAAAATCAGTCTGTTGTCTTCATGATTGGATGAAGACAGAAAGAAAGAGAGAAAGAGGGAGAGGGAGAGAGAGAAAGAGAGGGAAAGAGAGAGAGAAAGAGAGAGAGAGGAAGAGAGGGAGGGAGGGAGGGAGGGAGGGAGGAAGGAAGGAAGGAAGGAAGGAAGGAAGGAAGGAAGGAAGGAAGGAAGGAAGGAAGGAAGGAAGGAAGGAAGGAAGGAAAGGAAGGAAGGAAGGAAGGAAGGAAGGAAGGAAGGAAGGAAGGAAGGAAGGAAGGAAGGAAGGCCCTTTGTGTCAAAGCTATATAGGTTTTGAATGGTATTCTGTCCAACTCATGTATATTTTTATTCTGTCTTGATTATTTTTGTTGTCAAGGTAATTGCTGAGAAAGATGGTGGGTAAAGCATCAGAGATGTGGTGCATTCAAACTGCTGATCACAGAACAATATGTACAGGCCCTGCCTCTCTAAACAATTTCAGTTCATGTTCCACCGAGTCCCATCATGTGAGTCTCAAAACAGTCTTGTAGAACTTATTTTTGTGTCTTGTCCTCAGGGTAATGAGTCTAGACCTGGGATAAGGGACACAGAAGCCCAAATATACGATTTCCTTTACACTCAGAGTCATTCTCAGGTTATTATTTCTCAGTTGTCAATGTTAATTTTCTTAAAATTCTGCAAAACAAAATGAAGACAAAGGCTTTGTTCTCAGTGTTTCTAAGGAAAAAAGGTCAGTTCAAATGTTTCTTTAAGAAACTTAAGGAAGTCAAAGTAGAACTTTAGGCAAGTAAGCTGTAATGTAATATTACTGTGAATTCAAAGCTTCCATTCAAGCCTTTTGAGCAAAGGAGATAATTTACTTGAAAAACACGGAAAGAAAGAAAGAGCAGGCAAGACAAAATGAGCTAGGAGAAACACAGAAAGATGGAATAATGTAGTAGAAGTGCAAAGATAGGGACAAGAAAATGAAAAGAAAAAAAGATAAGGCTGCTATATAGTTAGAATCGATGTTGGAAAAAGGGGAGTAAAGTAGTTTAAAAGAGAAAAAACTAGCAATACATGCCACTGTAGCAAGGGAAATACACAAGAACCTTCAGAGTATAGGTAAGCTTGTGACTTGACTTTTCTGAAACACAAGCACAAATAAAAGAATGTTTAATATAATCATGGTGATGAAAAAGGAATATAAAGGATCAGTGTATCTATTTTATCACCTGGGCCTCTCTTTCTGTTCTCTGATGCTGGCACAGGAGAGACCAGCACATGGGGTTATATTTGTTCTAAAGTGTACAATTCCTTATCTGAAAATTCTACACTCTTAGTTTCCAAGGGACTTTTAATGATCTCTTTACCTTGTCTGGCTATACATCTTTTGTTGTAGCTGTTGTTATTTTACAGGCTGTTACATTAAGAAACCCTCTACCTCATGGTTTCATTATTTCAGATTTGGCAGCTCCAGATTAGCCTTTCTTGTCACTACTCCTGTCTTCCAGACATTAATTGTTGTAGAAAGTTGACTGGTACTATCGATTTTATTTTGCCCTGTGTGCAAGTTCTAATTGCTTATTTCCTGCAAAAGTTGACATAATTAATCAGTAATGATTTTCTTTTTTTCTTTGAGGGAGAGTACTCTGATTTGACATTAGACATAAGCCGATAGGGCAAGGCCTAGAAGAAGAATGAGTCCACTGCGTTTTGCAGTTGAAGCTGGTTTTCGGTTGGGTCTGTCAACCAGCAACCACCCTAGCCATCCAACCATCTCCCATCTGTAATTTGCTCCTCACACTGTCATCATGTCGAGCAGTTTGTCGTGTCACATCCAGGGCCGAGCCAGCAGCCTGGTCATGGGCTCACAGCTCCAGCATCGGTCCAGAGTCCTTCTTGCTGTTGTACGAGGTGCTACAACAGCACTGGAGAGTTTTTTTCTCCTCGAAATATGACACCAAACTGGGAGGAAGGGCTGACACACCAGGGGCTGTGCCACTATCCAGAGACCTGGACAGGTTGGACTGGGCAGAGAAGAACCTGAAGTTCAACCAGGGCAAGTAGAGGGTCCTGCACCTGTGGAGGAACAACCCCAGGGACCAGTACAGGTTGGGGTTGAGCTGCTGGAAAGCAGCTCTGCAGAGAAGGACGTGGGAGTTCTGGTGGACACCAATGTGCCCTTGTGGCCAAGAGGCCAACGGTACCTGGGGTGCATGAGGAACAGTGTGAGCAGCAGGTCAGGGAGGTTGTTCCTCCCCCTCTGCTCTGCCCTGGGGAGGCCCCATCTGCAGTTCTGGGTCCAGTGCTGGGCTCCCCAGTTTAAGGAGGACAAGGAATTACTGGGGAGAGTCCAGCGGAGGGACACAAAGATGCTGAGGGGTCTGGAGCATCTTTGTGATGAGGAGACACTGAGAGAGCTGGGGCTGTTGAGCTGGAGAAGCTGAGAGGGATCTGCTCAGTGGGATCAATAGCTCAGGGTGGATGTCAGAGGATGGACCAGACTCTGTTCAGTGGTGCCCAACGCCAGGGTGAGGGGCAACGGGCACAGACTGAAACACAGGAGGGTCCATGTGAACATGAGGAGAAACTTGTGTGCTGGGAGGTGCCAGAGCCTGGCCCAGGCTGCCCAGAGCGGGTGTGGAGTCTCCTTCTCTGAGACATTCAAACCCGCCTGGGATCCTGTGTGATCTGCTCTGTGACCCTGTGAGCAGGGGGGTTGCACTGGGGGATCTACAGAGGTCCTGAAACCCAACCAGCCTGGGGTTCTGTGTGTGATTCCCTGTGAAAAAAGAAAAGCTCTTAACTTGCCAAGGACAAGGAAAGTTAAGTACTCCCATGGCTGCCGGTAAATGCGGCCTTAATAAGTTGCATGGTCATCAGTACATCAGGTATGTGCTGTTTCAGGTGATGCCAATGGGGTGGAAGGTGGAGATGGACGTTAACAGACTCTGAGGCCTTCTGAGAAATCTTCTCCTCAATAACCCTCCCAGAGCTTAAATAATTCCAGGCTCAAGGATCTGTTATATCATTGTTTACTTTACTTTTTCTGGAGAGGTATATGGATGTAAACACTAAATAAAATTTAGTCCAACTAGCAACTTCAATTTAAATGTTTACCGAAGTAAATGGGTTTTATCTTATGGGGTTTTTTGGGAGATTTTGCTTTTTTACCATAATTAGGTCTGAAATATACATTAAAGACAGATCCTTCTTTTCTCTCCTCAAATGACGATCAGCTTGCATATGAGTAGATAGAAAAGGCCAAAGTTTGCTTTTCTGTTATTGAAGAATAAGACTTGTCCCAGTATGTGAAAAGAGCAGGATGAGCAAAATGCATCTAAAAATCAGATGAACAATACCATGCAGTCTCAGATAAGTTTGTTACCACTGAAAAAATATTTGTGAAATTTCAGCTTGATGTCACTTGAGCTTTTTTTACAAATAAACACATGCATCACCTCTATTTGAGAATTGGTTTTTTGTCTGTGCAAATGAACTGTTGGACTCGATCATTTTGAGGATCTCTTGCAACCAGAATGATTCTATGATTCTAAATGAGCTAAAATATATTTATCCTTAGAATAAAGATTATTCTTGAATATTGTACTGAATATCAGCCTTATGATTTTAGTTTAGTGTTGCAACCTTTTAGTAGAAATAATAAGTGGAAGGGTTTTTTTCCTCATAGTAAACAGGTTTGATTTTCTGAAGAGGTACTTAGATTTCTTTACCCTACATATCTCCTTATCTATCTTGCAGCCTGATGTCAATGTTACTTAATTCTCTCTTAAGGTATTGTCTTGTGAATCGAATACTTGGCAACTTAATTTTAGAATCTCGATTAACTCTTACCTTTAACAATTCCTTTTCACAGTTACTGTAAATCAGCTGCTTGATTTCTCTTCTTCCTCTTGGGAGACCCTTTGAAATTGTGAGTGTGAACAGAAGAATAATCAAAATTACAAGACAGCATTCAGGACAGGTGCAATAGCGATTTACAAATAGCATTTGTTAAAGTCTTGCTTCTGAGAGTCATTTTTTGAAGCTCCACCTGTCATCTGTCCTCTTTAATTCTGCGTCCCATACAAACTAAAATGTGTATGGGCCAAATGCAGAAAGAGACAGCTGTTAGTCTTCAAATCTGTTAAAACACATTTGAAAATAACATGGAATTAACAGAATAGCTTCATGCTTCATGCAACTTCAAGATCATATGCAACTTCACTAAAGACTCATTAAGTGCCTTTTGAAGGGACTATGGTAGAAGAAACATCTTTGAACTCCAAAGGCTCTTCTTGCTCATACATTAGACTCAGGTGTGACCCCTTTTCCTAAAAAAAACTTTTATGCCATAATCAATGGGATTTGTAGCTGTTAGTACTCCAGCAGTAATAAAACAATTGGAAGCTGATTGCCGACTGCACAGGGCTCATGTCTTTCATTTGTTTCCAGTGTAACTGCCAAGCCAGAACTGAGGAGTTTCATCTACTTTTCTAGACTGCCAGAGAATCCTGGCAAAGAAATGCCTTTTTTTTTTTACTCTTTTTTTTAATATTCCAGGCTATGAATGAAATAATTTTCTATAAAGTGGTGGCACTCTGAGGAAACAATGTAGGTTTGTTCCATTTTGGTTTTAATTATTTAAACTTCGTAATGTTGATTCAAGAATAATCATTATATTCTAACAATAGTAACCTATTTTTATTTAAATGAATGGAAAACTGTAGGGGCAACACTTAGCCTGAAAATAGGAATCAATTCATGTTAGAAATCCAACTGAAAATACCAAGATTTAGCTGTCGCCACACTCTTCTCTACAGAATTTAATCCTAAGTGTTCAGTACAGCATCATGCCCTGTGTTGGTAATTCCCATCTCTCCAATTTTCAGAAGCTCTGACGGAAGACAAGAGTCTAGAACCCACTGAAAACCAATATATATGAGGTGCCTAATTCCTTTACTATAGTGTGAACATACAGTTACGAGACAAGCAAAGGATCCTACTTAAATAACTTCTTGACTTTTCTGTGATACAAAGTTTGACTTATGACTTCACTCGCTGTCCATCAGATGTGTAAATAGGACTTCTATTTCCATTATTAGGGAGAAATAAACATGTTCCAATGCTTGGATAATTTGCCTTTTTTTATTGTTTTTCTCCTCCCTTTCCATAGACCTGTCTAGAACAGATGCTGAAAAAATTTGTATACATGCACTTTGGGTATTGACAAGATATGAGGCTAGATCAACTAAAATAGTTTGGTTTCTGGATAAAGGTTTAATCCTTTTCTTGCTCTGGGAAGTGTGAGAGTAGAAGAGCACATGGGGATATTGCTCAATGTAGGAAGATTCCATAATGCAACTTACTAGTGCAATATTTTTGGCCATAGCCTTATATGCGCAATGCAAACATTTTAAAATTGGAAGCAGTTCTTGTACTGTCTTACAATGCTGTTAACAACCAGGCTAAATTTTTTGCTCCTGACTCTCTTGTAAATTATCAGAGTCTTGGTGTACTTTAATTTTTAATTTTCCAAAATCTTTGAAAGATCTTAGTTTCATAAGCCTTTGAATTGAGCTTAGATACCACCAGGAATAACTGCATTTCAGAGTTTATAGGATTGTTCTTAAGAGTCTGGGAGTAAGAGGCCAAAATAATTCCATTTTGTGTCTACACAGGAATGAGTCCCAATAGACCAATTACCACAAACCCGTGATCAGAGAGATCAAGGAAATTAAACCCTGCTATAAACCGTTTATATAGGCAACCCAAGAATTAATAGATATTAAGTTTTCTGCATCTGCAACGCATTCTGCAGTGTAGTACAATACAACCTGCATATTCTATCATGTTTCATTTGAGTGCATCTGAAAACTAAGTAGGTACAAGTAACATAAAAGAATAGGATTTACAACGTGTCATCACCGGCTTCCATTTTTATGTCAAAAGATATAAAGTTTATACTTTTGCATAGTTTTAATAGGAAAATTTGGACTGTGTCCAGAAGATGAAGACAGTGTTTCCTGTCCAGTTACACCAGTTTCCTGTCTACAAGAAAACTGGTTGTGGGTATGTGGTGTCCGTCACCCCAAATAGCCTCCCAGCATGCACTGATTTCTTGTCAGGAGCATCCTCAATCTGCACTGTCTTTATATATATTTTATATGCCTTTAAACATGCTCTCAGTCTTCTCTTCAAATCGCTTCTCAATTAATGCAAGGTTTTATCAGCGTCCTGCAGCAGGGAGATCTACAACGTCCTTACGTTGTTAATGGCAAACCACCTCCCTTTATTTATTTTTGAATTTTTGTCTACTCATTTCAACTACCATTTTCTGTGTCCAAAAATTACCACGACTTTTCACCCTTCTTCTCCTTGTCTTCTGAGTTGAGTCAGTTAATCCTTATATAGAAGACAATTCATAACTATGATTTTCCTTGCTTTCCCTGTATCTTCTGTTTCTTAAAACAAAGCTCGTAAAAAACGTATTCAAAGTGATTTATAATTTTCAGCTTACTAGAAAACATTCCGTACATTTGCACAAAAAAAAAAAACCCACCATCTGTGGGAATATTTTAATTCTGATATTTGTGTCATTTTAAGAACATGTATTGCAAGCATGACCTAAACAAAATGGTTAGTCCATGTTTGTACTACACTTTTAAGTGTTCTTATTGTGACTTTTTTGTCATTGGCACTGAATGTCTAATGAAAGTGTTGAATATTGCAAAAATTCAGTCAGACTAATTAAATTTTAAAATAGAAACCAGCAAAAGAGCAATTTGGGGGATGGGGGGGGGAACAACACCCCATCCATACTGTGAACATTGCTTGTACCATTTGGCAATTCTGAGGTCTTCAGCAGTTTTTCAACCTTCTGTCCTTGTTAACTTGCCTTTTTTTAAAAAAAAAATAACATGAAAGATAGTAAATGGGGCTGATCTCACAGTTATTACAGTAATGGAAGCACACTGTTCACAGCCATTTATTTTGATTTTATCATTTTCGGAAAGTACATCTAAAATGGACCCTGTGGGTTTGGCATCTCAAAATTACTTTAATCTTGCAGTGGTTTTACACCTGAAAGGCCAAGCAGCGGTATTCAATCTTTGCTGCAATTTTTATCTTAATTTATTCTTTCTTCCAAACATTTGTTATTATTTCGCGGTCTCGGTATTAACAGAAAAACACACCACCCGCAGTCTGAGATGGGAACTCTGAGCATGCCGTGTGTTATCTGCAAAACACAGTTCTTTGAATCTTCTTATGAGATGTGCAATTATGAAATGGAATATTATCAAAACACTTCTGCTTTCTATGGGTAATTCTTGAAATAATACAAAGACGACCAAACCATATAATCCTTTGCAATGTTAAGTACATAGAAATATATGTGTATATAACATTATATTTACAATACATATGCAATATGTGCATACGCAGAGTTATATATTCAATTTAATGAGGTAGATGTGTTATTCCTTTTATATGCCTACACATTTTGTTATGCAGCACGCTATTGGACTACTTTTGTTCCTTTAAAAGTTTGTTTTCTGTGGATTTACAGCTATATTTTCTTCAAAACCCATGTAACAGCCTGCGGATATGAAAGGTAGCGATAAGTGGATTAGAAAAGAACGGGACTGAAAACCAGTGATTTGAAGGGGGAGAGAATTGGGATTAGCTGGCAAATAAATGTTGCACAACGACACTTGTGAAGGATCCTCCAAAGGAACTTAAATTAAGCAACCTGAGTAGACAGGCTGTGAATGTGAGATCTTCAGAGCTCAGACAAAAGAAAGAGGCTGCGTAAAAACCGGGAGAGTGGAAACTGGATTAATTTAGATGAGAACAATGTTTGAGTTGAATGAGGAGGTCAGGGCAAGAAGGACGAGGAGTAAAGAAAATGTGGAGGTGGAGGGAAGGGGCAGTGGCATCTCTACTCACCACAACACCGTCTACAGAGCGAAGTGGAACTTCGATACCAAAGTCATTTGTCTTCAGCTGTAATGGACAGCAGTATCTACTGCTTAAACCTCCGTCTCTTGGCATCAACTTGCTTTCACTTCGTGTAAATGAAAACCCCAGGTCCAAAAGAATGTGAGAGAAGGCGAAAGAAGACACGATCCTTTAAGATCTATGGAGATTCCCACTTTTTTTTCACTAGAATGCCAAAAAGATGCGGTTGTGGCACTGCCAGAGACCAGTTCATATATCCCGAAGCATCTCTACTGTATCTCAACACAGTTCTGCAGGGACGGGTTTTCATCATCTCAGTAATATCTTCTGGATTTTTCTGAAGACTTTCAGGTGTTTTCACACAATTTTGTCATGTCTCCTACTCTGTCAAGAGAGATACAGAAAGTGACTTTTGCTTCTGTGTTTCACAGTGCAGTCAGGCTTGAGAAAAAACGGCCTTTTGGTTGATGCGGTTTTGGTAAACCATGTAAGAGGTAAGAAAATCTCCAGCCCTATTTCCATTATATGTTAGGAAAAAAAAAAAAAAATCTAAGCATTTTCAGTCTGATTTCCTCTTTACTGCTCAAGAAAAGCTTACATCAAATCACTGAATAAAACACATTATTAGAGAAATTAAACTGCATTTAGTTTTTAGACTTCTGGAAGCTGAGAAAGTGCCAACTCATCTGCAGTTCAGATTGTTTTCGCAGTTCAGGAGCCACTTTTGTGTTTGTTGGAAAAAATATTACCCATAAGTGCATATTCTTTTCTTAACACTTTGAAGGGGACAGAAGCCAATACTAAGAACTGCGCCTGATTTCCCAGAATAAATGATTTTTGTAAGTACCTGAGGCTAAAAATACCTCTCTTCAATAAATAAGGAGAACTTTTGCAGTGAATTCGTTCTTCCTGTCAGTGTTGTACCTTCAGAATTAGGGAGCACACCTGCATCGGGAAGAAACTTCAGATCTTTTTGCAGATGGATTTATTGTTTCCAAAAACCACTGGATTTCTTTAGATCAACAGCTTTGGAAAACCAAGACTTATTCTGTCCTTAGAGCCAACAACAAAAAAGGTCGTAGGTGTGACAGCACCAGCACATGCTGGAACAAGGAAACAATTTCTTTTTCCATGACTAAAACAGAATGAAAAATTGACCATTTATGTTATAACTTGGGTTTTCAGTGCCTGACTGGATAGGTGGAAAATAGCTGTTCACGGGCAACTAAGGCCATTTGCTCAGTCTAAAAAAGCTGTCAAACCTCTCTGGAGTATTGAAAGATTTTAGGCCACTGTCATCTTACAGGAGATTCAAAGCAATATTTTATTAAATATTTACTATACCTTTAAATACAGTTTGGCTAAATTTAGGAGACAGCTTCTGGCTGCGTGTGCACACGCAGAAATCTCTTAATTAAAATGTTCACGCAGGGAATGCACTTTAAACTTGGGCAATAACAGCTGTAAAAGAGTTGAAAGTAAACATCTGCAGTTCCTGAATTTCAGGTTCTTTGTAATTATTCCCTTTGGAATTTATTAGTCTTGTGTAGGCAAAATAAACCCTCTAGTTTAGAGGAGGTAATAGAAGGCATTCCCTTGATACGCGTAAAGACTCCATGGTTCCTGTCGAAGCACTTTAAGAAAGGCTGGGGTTTAATTCCCCAAATCCCAGCACAATGCACTGGAGTTGTTCCAGTTTCCAGGCTTCTCAGTGTCTTTTCCAGCTTTCACAATATAATCTATTTGCAGCTAGTCTTGCAAATTCAGTCCCAGATGCTAAATAATTTCATATTTCTGAATATAAACGAGCAGATATACAAGGAAAATCTTATGTTCTGGTTAATCTGTCCACTCCAGTTCCTCATGTAGCTCATTTGAAAGGTTTTTATTGTATTAGATGATCCTTCATAAAGTAATAAAGTAAGTTCTGATGTAATTATGATTTAAAAACAAATAAACAAGCCTGCACAACTTTTCTTATTCTACCAGCCAGTAAAAAATAGCTTAACCTCAAGAATTTTGCTTTTTTTTTTTAAGTTATTTTCACAATTTGCTTATCAACTTAGTGTTGTCATAAGATACAAGATAGAAAAAAGCAGTAAATATAACCAGTAAATATAAGTTATCATGAGTCATATGTGTGTCATGAAATAATTGAATGATTTAGGTTGGAAAAAGGCTCTGAAGGTCACATAGCACAGCTGCCTTTTGAAAAGAGCTCAAACTGGATCAGGTTGAGCTGAGACCTGACCAGTTGCGTTTTGAAAATCTTTGGGCATGGACATTTCTGGGCAACCTGTTCCAATATTTGACCATCTTTGAAACTGAAAAAGAAGGGCAGGAAAAAAAAAAAAGTGGAAATCGTTATATTTAGTTACATTATTTAAATAATTAAGTTACATTTCATTGTGTTCCTACTAATCTCTTTTGCCTCTCATCCTATTGCTGCACCACTGAGAAGTGTCTGGCTTCATCGTCTCTCTATCCTCGACACTTATTAAAAAAAAAAAAATTGATTTGGCCTGTTTAATAATTAATTACTTTTTCACTAGCATATGGATACAGGCCAGATTAATCATTTAAGCACTGTTAAAATAAATAAATAGCCATAATATCTTTCAAAGTTTAAGACACTGGATGATGTGTTCCGAAAGCAAAGATAATGAATAAGTAACAACAACTTTTTTTTAATAACTTTTTTGAATTCTGGTAGTTTTTTTGAATGTTTGTAGAGACAGATTACATTCGTACATTCTTCTGTTCTGGAGTGAACAAACAGAACTATTCAGGATGAGTCTTGGCTATTACTGAGGCTGTAGGCCTCAAATCAAGGCTTTGGCTAATGTGAATTTTTAATTGATATTTGTCTTTGTCTGCAAGGCTCACAAGGGGATCACCCTATAAACCACAAGCTGTTTATGTAAATGTAATTTGGGTTTGATTGGAAACAGTAGTGAGTCTACACCACCAGTTTTCCTACTGTATCTTGAGTTGTTGAATGTTGACTTGTACCCTGGAGTTTCACTTCAATTAATCAAAACAGAGTAGTCAAGTAACATACAGAGAACATTAATTAAATTTAAGCTACAACCATCTTGTATGAAATAGTGTGTTGCTCTGCTGCAACCGGAAGCCAATGAATTGAACCTGGAAGCAGTTATCACCTTTCTGGTAGGCAGAGAGGTGGTTCCCAAAGCTTAGATTACATATCTTGGCACACTAATAACTGTCTGAAAACTATTGGGCCCTGTGCGGGACAGATCATCTTGCTCTCTTCATTAATTTCAAGGGACGACATGTGCTTACAGTATTTGAGGTAGCAAACTGGATACAAAGTCACCTGTCCACAAAATGGGTTAACAGGTGTTTTGGATTTGATCTCATATGGACACTAATGTTAATTTTGTCCCCAAAAGATTCCAGACACAGCAGTGTTGTCGCTATTGTTTTTGGCAAGTAGATACAAACACAGACACCTCAGTCATCAAGAGATTATTAGTTAAATGTAATGCAGAATTCTCATGCAAAGGAAGAAAATTCCTGAGTTTCTGCGGAATTATGTTATAACATTATCATGTACCTTCCATTTTCTTTGAACTGGCAATATATTCCATGATTAGAAACTCAAGTTTGGGGTTCTTCTTTCTGCTGATCTGTAGTAGTTCTTTAAACAAAACAGATGAGTTTACCTAAAGATACATTTTAAGTGAATTGAATGCAACAACACTGATAGAGGGAACTCACAACTAACACTTTAAGAATTAACCCCATAGTGAGTGCCTAGTCTAGTGATTAATGTAACCAATCATGTTAAGAAAAAACAGACTCTCACTGAATGCAAAGATAAGAAGTTTTATGGCACCCAGCTGACAAGTTTTATGGCACCCAGACAAGATAACGAAGATTTTCAGCAAAAAGGAGGACACCAAACTGGTTTCAATCAACTCGGCAGTCGGGGCTCAACTTAATGGGCCAAAAGGTGAAAAGTTCAGTGATGAAGCTGAAGGAGCCTTCATCCAAAGACCCCCTCTCAGTGACGAAGCTGAAGGAGCCTTCATCCCAAGACCCCCTCCTCAAATCCACCAGGTGGCACTGCGCAGGCGCAACAGGGAGGGGTCAGGGAGGAGTCTATGGAAATGATTTCCTGGGACTAATTTTAATAAGAACCGCCTTCTCGGGGAAAGGTTATGAATATGTATAGGCGTTCCTGGGGGTACTATGAATATGTAACACTTCACTGTATTTAGGCACACCTTCTATTGTTAGAAGTTACACGTGAAATTAAGGGATGACCCATCACGTGTCCGACGTCGAATAGACATACCTGCTTTATAACCTTGTGAGTTGTAAAGTTTTATGACTTTATAGGTTGTAAAGTTGTTTCCGCACGTCAACACTAATGCAAAGTTTAATCTCAAGAGGAAGAAATAAAATGGCATTTTATATATTAATCTGATTTACAGCCTGTTAATAAGGACAGAAATCTTTCACATGTCCACCCCAAAATTTGTTTTGCAGACGAGCCAGAAAAAAACTTTTGTGTCAAAGACAAGGTTGATTTGAATCTATACATTTGTTTTGCTTTGTGCCACCCTCCTTTATTTTGCCAAGTATTTAAATGCGTACTGGAAAACTCTCATCTCATTACTGTGTTCTGATGACAAAATGTTGAGGACCATTCTGATTATTAATTATAATGAGAAATAAAGAAATCAGATGGCAGTGTTCATAAATCCTTGCAAGAGACGGCCCAGACTAAATGTTTATGTTGTTGTCATGATTATCAGCGCTAATACATCCTCACATTTCTAACAGCAATATTAGGCCAAATTCTCAGTGGGTATAAATCATTCTAGGTCTTTTACTACAAAGGGTTTTTGCTTGGTTGGCTGGTTGGTTTTGCTTTGTCCTGGTCATTTGGGTTAAAGAATGTTCTATACAATGAGTTAGAGTCTTTTTCCTCCTAGAGTGCATCTCCCCCCACAATGGGACATTTGACTAGTGTAATTGAATGTATATTTTACTCCAAAACTGAATCATTTTATAATGTCACGTTTTACAAAGACTTTCAAATAACAACTCATTTTAAAGGTGGGGTTTTTTTCTGTATTATTTAGTTCATCTTTGGCATAGTCAAAAAAAAAAAAAAAAGTGTGAAAAGTCTTATTTTTATAAGAGGCAAGCAAAACACAAAGCCTGACCTGAAAATGTTAGCTATTTTACCTGTTGACTTTGCTGTTAAATCAAAGGCCAACAACAGAAAATCCCAAGAGTTTAGTATGTGGGAGACAGTAATATTTCTTTTGTTAAAGCAGCAGTTCTGTCTTGTTGAGAACAAAGACGAAGGTGTCTTGTAACTTGCCCCGTCAAGCATTGAAGAAAAATGACTCAATACATTTTAAAAATCTGTGAGCTTTCTCGCCTATTATTTTTTAATGTGCCTTTTGACAAAATGTCAAGAAGGAAAGTTAGCAGACGTGGCTGTTATGGTCAGTGGTGCCGAGCAACAGGGAGCAGACCTGTGAATGGGAGGTGGGCGATGGGGAGAGGAGACTGCTGTGCAGAGCTGATGTCAGGCCTGGTATCCAGGCAGGAAACGTGCAGCTTTCTGCCTTTCTACATTTGTATAACACTTCCAACCCTCTTTAATACCCGATTTGTCAGAACTTAAATATTTTATTATATTTAGGACATGGGTATGAATTTCTGCCTGGTGTGGATTCAGAATGATGGTAATCAGTATTGATGTGCTGGAGGGTGGGAAGGCCATACAGAGGGATCTGGCCCAGCTGGATCGATGGGCAGAGGCCAATTGTCTGAGGTTCACCAAGGCCAAGTGCCGGGTCCTGCACTTGGGTCACAACAACCCCATGAACGCTGCAGGCTGGGGAAGAGCGGCTGGAAAGTGCCCGGTGGAAAAGACCCTGGGGGTGTTGGTGACAGCGGCTGAACACGAGCCAGTGTGTGCCCAGGTGGCCAAGAGGCCACAGCATCCTGGCTG
>VWYH01007284.1:16013-140320 GCA_013399365.1 Pampusana beccarii
GGCCTCAAGTTGCGCCAGGGGAGGTTGAGGTTGGATCTGGGGAACAATTTCTTCCCCAAAGGGCTGTGGGGCATTGGAACAGGCTGCCCAGGGCAGTGGTGGAGTCACCATCCCTGGAGGGGTTGGACAGACGGAGATGAGGTTCTCAGGGACATGGGGCAGTGCCAGGGATGGGTTATGAGTGGACTCCATGATCCTGAGGGGCTCTTCAACCAAAATGATTTGGTGATTTTGTACTGCCCTGCCCTAAAGCAGACAATCCTTGAAAGGAGTTCGAAGCTCTGGTTTATGAAACAGAATATTATACAAGAAACCCTTGAAAAACTAGCACTAAACCAGTCAGAAATTCCCTGAAAGTATTTGCTGAAGAAGAGGCCATATTGGAAGGGCAGCCTGAATGAGTGAAAAGGAATATTTGGGCTAAAGAACAAGCACTGGATCACATACTTACCTGGGAGAAACATTAAAGCAGATTCAGTTATATGAATTTTACATTGTGTGCCACATTTTTACTGCATTTTCCCCTTGCTAACAACAGCCTGTTTTGATTTTCTCTTTTGGACTCAGTGCCACTGAGAACCTTTGTAATGACTCCAGCACATTAAGAAGCAAGCTGACCGTTTAATCAGTGACAGTTAAAATGCTTTTATTTAATATCTGTGTATCTATTCAGGCTTATAAATGCTTTTAGGCACTTCCACTGCTATAAAAATGTTAAGATACTATTTATTATTTAAAATAGAGTTTTCAAATATCTATGATGAGTTCTCATATAAGGTTGTGAGGTTCTAGTTCGAAAAAGTTTGTCCATATGGCTAGACAAAAAAACTCTGCATGATTTAATATGCTTGTTACAGAAAGTTGCTAACATGGACAAATAATAGAGGGAGAGAGCGTGTCTTATTCATCCACCAGCATTTTGTATGTGCATATTGCTAGACATACTAAAAAAAATAGACGGTTCCATTAGAGATTTTCACTCCTCTCCTTCAAGAATGAAAGACTAATGTGATGTCTGTGACTTCTAGTTGACCATTTGCAATATCAGTAGAGCACAACTTGCTTGGAAGTCAGCTTGACTTGTGTGAAAATGTGAAAGCGCAGTCCCGAGTGCCTGGTCACGCTTCTCTACCCCACGAGATAACAGCAGTCAAAAAGAAGCTGTGCGCATAGAGGCCTCAGGGGTTACTCACGAAAGGGCAAAGAAATTTATCAAAATTGAGAGAATGTCCTCGGCACATTGAAGAAAAGTGAAATCTTGCATGACAAATTGAGTCTGTTTAGAGCAGTGTAATTGAACGGGGATGCTGGAGTGGAACTGAGGCTGCTCAAAGGGCAGGAAATGCAGGAGAAGGACTGACCGTGCCCAGGGTAGACACACAGGCCTGCGCTTGACAGCTGAAATCTGCAGTTCTACCGCTTTATGGGGATAAGACTAGAGCTAGAAAATATGATATTTGGGGTGGAAGGGGGAAACAAAACAAACAAACAAAAAAAACACCACCAAAGACAGGTTTGTATGGGCAGTTTCAGCTGTTTTAAGGATATCTTTTGAGGGCTGCATGGGCCTTAAAAGTCATATAGCCATCTAAATCTTTCTTGGTGGTGGTTGCAACCCCCTGGCCCTCCCTGGGCTGCTTGAGCACCTGGATAAAAAGCACCTGGATAAAAAGCACCTGGCAAACAGAGCATGTTGGGAAGAAACAATTCTCATCATGCAAGTGCAGTGAGATAAAGCCTGGAGGAACGCCCTTGTGCTTCCAAAACTCCTGCTGAATGGGAAGAGACCCCTCTTCTGACTGGAAGGGGCAGCAGCGATCAGTCACTCCTGGCAGCCTGTAGCTCCGAAAACAGGACGGTACACTACTATATGATCTGTAGCATTCTGGACATAGATAAGTAGCGGGAAGCACCAGAAACTACCTCATCCCAGTGTGGCCAAGTGGAAATTTCCTCACTAAAGCCAACAATGTCATGACCCTATGAATCGCAATCCCAAAGCGAGATCCTTTGAGCTCTCCTGGGCCCAGTGCCATGAGCAGCGTCTCCCCGACCAGATGTCTGTCAGGACTGACTTAAAAAAACTCAATAATTGTCTGCCCAGAGGCCTAACTTGGTGCAGTCTGATGGTGAAGACGGATTTCTCGAGGTTCAACAAGTGCTCACTGAGAATGCCACACTAAAAGTGAGTAATTTGCTAAGCTCGAGAGGGAAGTTCTAACTAAAGCTGTGTCTCCAGATACATTCCGCATACATACACACAAAGCTATAGGTTAGTGTGTGCGAGTATATTGACATATCCATGGGCTCATGCACATTAGTGTGTGTGTGATTTAGAATCTCGTATGTACGTGCTTAATCCCCATATTTACATGTACACTTACGTGTGTATTATCTGATTTATCTGTTTTGTAAGCATAGTGTGACCCGCCACCATTGAATCTTTAATTAAGTCACTGTATTGATTGTAACAAATTTTATTGAACTGTTTTGAATCACTTTATTAATCACTTGTTGATTAAGAGCTATTAGAAGTCGTACATTAAACTGGTGATCTCCCTCAATCAATCTCAAATTGCTTCTAAACCAAAAGAGTGTTATAAATCCGTTCCACGACATTCTTTTGGAAAATAGGGGGTCTTTTCACTTACTTATAGACAGTTTCATCAGGCTTTTAGTGATTGGGTTTTTTTTCTAAAATAACACATAATATTTAGATTTATAAACAGAAGTTGCACCATTCCATGTGATAGATTTTGCAAAGTTTTCCTTCCAGAATACCAACTGACATAATCTGTCATTTCTCTAGATGCAATTACATAAAGTATGGCGAAAACTATAAGGATTTTGTTTTCCACAGGAGCAAAAAAATGCTTGTTAACAGATATCTTAGTCAGCTAGGCCTTGTTGAACACAGCAGAGTTCTGAACTCTCACCAAATTACTGTATTACACTTTCTTTCCATTTTGGCAATGCCAAATGGCTATTTCAGTGGTCTGCTCCATGTTCCCCAGAGTGAAGGTAATGACCCCAAATTTGTTCATTTTTTCTCACTCTTCCCCAGTCATTACCGGTAATTGGTACCTCTCTGGTCTCTCCACACTTGAGTGTGTTGACCGTTGCTAAAACCGGCATCAACTCTTGCACCTTCTATTATGATCATCATATTTTCATTCAGTGCAAATTTGGCATGTGTAATTTCCTTCTCCTCCCCCCCCTTCCTTTTTTTTTTTAATGAATTGGGGGGGAAATTATAAATAAGAGGAAATAATGCATCGGGCATGATAGTTTCTCATGGATCAACAGTAGGTTTGGAAATATTTAAATCCACAGCACAGATTCAGGACTCTATAGTGTCTGCAGATTTTCATGAATTTTGTGAGACATAATTTTTTTGATGACTGGGAGGGGTGATTTTCTAAATTTTGTGCTGTTCCCAGACTACAGAAGAATGATGGAAGACAGTAATCACAATTGTACTTAACAAGTTTTTAGCTTCGGGAAGAACATTGCACAGTGATTTTTTAAGTCATGTCTTATCTAGTTTGCAATATATAATTAAAGTAGACAAATAGCAAGAATAAGCCAACTTATTAAAAGAAAAAACTGTTAAAACAATCAAATAAAAAGGGGCATCTTTATTTAGAGTTATGAAAATATGCAGGGAAATAAGTTTTACTTAAATATAGCACAGCACAAATGGGGACAGATGCTGTCTCAGAATAGTTACTAACCACCAAGCAACAGCACGCATTGAAAGAATGGTAAAAAGTCATAATAATAATTAGAAAAAAATCAGTTCAGTGGCCTCAAAGCCATAGAATTTTGGGATCCTGTGTGTCAGCACTATCAGAACTGGAGAGGAAATAGTCAGCCAGTGCTCTGTGGTCTCCTAGAGATCTAATACTCTGTTCTTAGCTAAAATGAAGCAAAGAATTCAATATTGTGCTTGTGTGCACTCAGATGCCTTGGGAAGTTTACTCTCATATTTTTAATGGTTAATTAATAACTAGGCCATCTATTGTAAGTTCAGAATCTCATTGAGATGTACATATGAACCTGGAAGATCTGAAGGCTTGTTGGTGACTCGAGGAGCATGGATTTACGTTTTGCTGTCTCTGTTTTCCATTGTGTTGGCAGTGATACAAATTATAATTGAAAACAAGGAGGTCAGAACAGCACAGAATAACTAAAGCAGTGCAGAAATTCGGAGGGTTTTTTGTGGGTTTTTTTAGTCAATAGCCACTTAATGAAGTTATCTATCTAGGTAGGAAACATTTGATGTAAGTATTTACTGACTTAGTAGAAAAAAAAAGGCAGCAATAGGAGGTTGTTAGAGAAAAAAAACAAACTAAAAAAACCCTAAAAAAAAAAAAAACACTTGGAAAAAAATTTTTAAAACCCTGAACTAATTACACCATCTGAAATGAGAATCCATTCATGGAAATGAACTGGATTGTTGTAGTATTTTGCCTTGATACATTACAATGATAATTTTATAAAACAGCAGAACAACAAAGTCACGTTTTTTCAAGAGGCTTATAAAGATTTTCAGCTTCAAATTAAGTAACAGAAGGAGGGCCAGAGTGCAGAGAAACCACCTCTCCAGTGCCAAGTCTGCTCTTCAGAGGGAGCTGAAATACAAGTTGAATTTGCCATAACAGTGAAATATCAGCTCTGTAATTCCTAAGGGATCCACTGAGCTTCACTATGTTTAGCTGATGAACAGAACTGATGTGTGCTTTGTGTTTAGAGTTGAAATAGTGGTATAAAACGTTAGAAAGTTCTAATTCTTATTCTGTATGTGTTGGAAAGCTCAGTTTGTTAGCGTTTCTGGTAACAGTAATGATAGCTAGAGATCTGCAGAAGAGTCAAATATGCATTAGTTTCTTTCTTCTTCTTTTCTTAGGGAAAAATTCTTCCCCAAAGGGCTGTGGGGCATTGGAACAGGCTGCCCAGGGCGGTGGTGGAGTCACCATCCCTGGAGGGGTTGGACAGACAGAGATGAGGTTCTCAGGACATGGGGCAATGCCAGGGATGGGTTATGGTTGGACTCGATGATCTTGAGAGTCTCTTCCAACCAACATGATTCTATGATTCTATGATCCTTGGAAGGCCCATTAGGCTGCAAAGTGGACCTCCGTTCCCTACCAGCACTGGTTGGTACTGCAAGCTGGTGGCAAAGCTCTCCCACATCACTACAGACTCACCCCAAGCATTACACAACATTTAGCCTCATGAATCTAAAGTTTAATAGTGGATCAGCTGCCTGCAGTTCCTGAATACATTAATGGAAATATGTGCTTGGACATTTAATTCACCACGTTTGATTTTGCAAGCAATTAAGTTCTTTTTACCTCCAATTAGAGATGCAGGAGTAAGGAGTGAAGAGAATAACAGAACGTCTTGAGTTGGAAGGACCCACACGGATCATGGAGTCCAACCCCTGTCCCTGCACAGGACACCCCACAGGTCACACCGTGTGTCTGAGGACGTTGTCCAGTCTCTTCTTGAACACTGTCAGGTTGGGGCCGTGACCCCTCCCTGGGGAGCCTGTTCCAGTGTCCAGCACCTCTGGGTGAAGAACCTTTTCTGAATGTCCCACTGACCCTCCCTGGCCCATTTTCCTGCCATTCCCTGGGTTCTGTCACTGTCACAGAGAGAAGAGCTCAGCCCTGCCCCTCCTGCTCCCCTGTGAGGAACCTGCAGCCCCATGAGCTCTGCCCTCAGTCTCTCTGCCCCAAATAATACTTCTCACACTCGTTTTTCCATGAAGGAGCATCTGGGCCTAGGAAAGAGCATGTGTGTGTTGTTTACATCCCATGGAAATGAGGTTTATAAGTGTTCCCTCTAACCTTTCAAACTCATATCAGCCATAATTTACCATATCAGACCAATTTAAACTGGCTTCAGGAGAAAGAAAAAAATAATAATAAATTTAACAATGCTAAGTTTGTAGAAGTTACATGAAAATAAGTGTCTCGGAAGAGTAAAGGCAAGAACTTTTAGCACTGCCCATGCTAATTAAGAGGGGAAAGCACAGTTCTAATTAGGAACTCATGAGAGCTCTTAGAAACTCCCAGATGCCTAAGAAAGACACAGACGGATTTTGCAGCCAGTCATGGGAGAGTGTCTAGAAAAAACCTACAGCGGTACAGATTATAAGAATCACACTGTTTGCAGAATTTCTATCTTAGCATCTTAGGTCATTTCCTCCTATTTTTGTCTCCTTCGTCTTCCGTATAATAATGATTTTATTATCCTACAGACTCTATGCTACTCCTCCATTTCCCTTTTCTTCAAGCGTCAGTGTTTTAATACCTGCTGAAGAAATACTGTAAATATTTCGTATTTTCATTGGTCCGTTCATTCTGAAGTGTCATGGGAAAAGCCAGGACAGATACATCCAGTAAGGGGCAGTTTGCTCTTTTGATCCACCAATTTCTAAAAATAAAAAGAAAAAAAAAGGAATTTGGACTTGTCTTTAATATAAAAAATCCAGAGAGGAAAGTTGATACAGTCAGAAAGAAAATGCTGGTTCAGTGGTTGAAGTTATTGGCAGGAAATGTCCCATAAGGTGACCTGTTACTTCTATGTGTGCTATAGATTCCATGTGTTTTCATAGTATTCTGTGTATTAAATATATTCTATGTAATCTGTTCTATAAGAGATATCTACGATTCCTGAGTCCTTCTCTGAAGCATTGCTAAAAGATGAACTAAAACAGGAATGTCAGAGTGAAGTCAGAAACTACACCTGCATACTTCAACTCAGGTGCTTTAGTATTCTGTTATATCTGTGTCTTTTCTGGGGGAAAAAATAGTAAGGATTGGTAGGGAACAAAGTTTTTTTGGTTTTCTACAGATTAATATATAGCAACACTCAGGGAAAATGACTTTCTGGATCTGCATTTGGTGGGTGAGTTGCTGGGTTCTCTGATGTTTTTCTTCCAATTTCCATCTACTATAAAGTAAATAACTGTTTTTTAGAAAGGTCTCTAGTTTTGCGTAAATTTATAGATTCACGGACATTCAAAAATAATGTGTTGTAGAGAATAACTGAAAAGCTAAAACTCCCTAATATTTTCAAATGTATGTCCACCCAGTGCCTAAATCCATGTTTTTCTTGTCCTTTAAAGACTTAGACACTAGGCAGATGAATATTCCAATTAACATACCAATATGATGTTTTAAATTTACCACAAGGAAAACAATTTTATTCTACTGCAACAGCAGCCTCTGAAGCAAATGACTTCTGACGTCCCAAACGTTTCTGTCTAAGCTGAGACTGAAGCAAAAGGTGATTATAGAAAGCAAGGAATATCACACTAACAGCAAAAGCAAAGAAACAAGCAGCAGCAAACACACAAAATCATTTGAAATTGTTTAGGGTGCTTAATTTTAGCTACTCAAACCGAGACACTGAAAGTTTTGATTTCAAAAAAACTCAGGACTCAGACTGTTAACAGCAGGCTCCGTTGAAACCATTCATTGCGAGCAAACACAAATTAGGTGCCTAAAATAATTAATTAGGTGCCTAAAATAATTTTCTATTATGTTGTGTTTATAGGGGAATTAAAAAAAAAAAAAAAGGCAGAATTTCCTTAAAGATGAAGTAAAAAGTGAACAGATTTATGGAGAGGGAAGTTGAGCTGTGTTTTTCACTCCTCATTGCAGCACGCTCAAGAATACAAAGAAAACAGATAACTGATACTTTTTATTTATCTAATGGATATTAGTTTTCAATGTGTTTGCTTTTCCTTGCACCATAATCTAAGTATCCCAAGATTGTAGACACATTTTCATAGTTTAATGTAAATCTCTTAAAACAGAAATAATAGTTCTTTCCACCATTACCCCATTTTCTATTCCATAACCCATCGCTGTTATTTGACCTTTCCAAATAAATGTTGAATTTTTCACTAACAAACGGTAATAACCTTTGACTCTTCTACTGGGGAAAAAAGGGACAACTTGTGAGACTGTCCCTTTTTGCATTACTGGGACGTTTTCAGTCAGTGACTTATATTTATTTCTTATGAATTACAAATTAACTGTTAACACTGAGCTTTCCATAAAAAAAATAAGATACATAGGAGATAATAATGCATCACTTCTGATTGCTTTGTTTTAGAAAATAAACTATTCTTGTTCATATCACCTCACAAAAAACAATTGTGATCATTGTATTTATTACCTAGTAAGTATAATGTGAATTAACTTTAACCTAGTTACTTGGTGAGTAAAATCCCCCAAGCAAATCTTTAAAATTATTATGTGTACATTTCTTTCACTATATACAGCTCAATTCAGTCTTGATTCAGCAAAACAGTGCAGCTTCTTTTTATAGCCCTCAGGATACGGTAAAATGAAATAGACCCTTCATAGAGAAAAGAATATAGTATTTGTTTTTTCTTTTAAACAGTAATTAGTTTTACAAACAAAATCAAGTAAACATCAGCCCAACATTCTCTGTAAAATAAAGGGGAAAAAAAAGAAACCAGCAATTGGAACAGCAAATGGCTAAATGTTAAAGGCACTTTTTAAATCCGTGGATCTCCGGCTGAGATACGTAAGTCATCCCAGTAAATCTCAGTCAGAAAAAAGTAATCTAAAAAGATCGTATTAATCTTCCTGAAACAAACAAAGAAAAAAATCCAAAATCATTACTAGGAGAAACATTCCATCTCTGTATTCATGGCACATGTTTGCTCTACAATCTGAGAGAGGAAATATTGATATTCAAGTGAAAATTTGCCAGGATGTGTAAAGTCTGAGTCCCTCGCTCCTTAGACTGTGATCCTGTGCGTTTGGGCACAGTCCAGAACCAGAGGATTTAGAAGCAACATCCTACTACAAACATGCAAATTTTATTCTTTAATTGCTGTCTCAGTGCAACTCGGACTTAAGGCCTGAAGAAGTAATTTTCTATAATACAATTCTTTTGTTGGTTCCTCCAGTGAGCTAATTTTTTTTAAAAAAAGATAGAGAATATAGTGGTAACTCTGTGATGTTTCTATAATTTGACCAAGAACTGCCCTGACCTACATCTTGCTTTGGTCACCCTGTTTTCCTTAATGTTCATGCACATAGATGAACTGAAATCAGAATATACATTTTCTTGAATAGAAGCTACTGCAAATAAAGCAGGATGTTATAGAGGAAGTCCAGAGAGAGAAAATAATTACAGCCTTGAAAAGGCTCGTAAGAGGAACTGAAGGTGCTCCAGCTGTAATTACTTCCACAGCAACTCTAACATGCAATTTAATAAGAAAAAAATCCTGCTGTTGTCAATGGGCTCTTTTAGAGAAATGAGGCAGTGTCTGAAGATGGAAGGTTATGGTCCTGCGTGGTATCACTTGAGGAGGAGAAAAAAAGGTAAATTAAAGACACTAAAGCTATTCAGTAACAAAAGCATTATGGAGCGATAAATTTCAGAGAATTAAAATAAATTATTTGTAATTAATTGGTAACTTATTTTACTATGTTAATACAGATTCTTGAGAAGAAAAGGCAATTTATAGCAATAAACAGAATAAAGTTCACAGGCACATCTTGCTTAAAAATTAAGAAATCTAGGAATACAAAGAACAAATTTAATTGACTGGGAGAAAAAATAAAACCAGTCTTCCTCAGAATATTCTCTGCTTGGTATCACTGTAGCTTTCTCCTCACTTTTCTCATTGACAGCTAAGAAACAGTGGGCTAGGCAAACCTTCCCTGTAGCAAATTATGGCAATTCCTTTGTTTCTAGGTCAATAAAAGTGAACAATATGATAGATTTTGTGCTCTGGCTTGCAGCTGGACCTTCATTGGGGTCAGAAAGATCCCACACAAACACAGCGCTCACCACGTTCCTTTTGCAACACTGGCTCAAAAAAGAAAAGCCAATATGCTTTACAGTAAATCGTAATATTTGGCTGATTGTTACACTGCTGTCTAATGACTATGAAACTGTGCACTATCAATGAATGTATTACTCCACAAGGAAAAGAGCAAATTCAGACCCACTAATTTTTACATTTTGTCATCAAAAAATTGACTTTCCAGCAAGGATAGTTGTTTTGTATTTTACTCGTTCTGTTATTATTACCCAGCATTCTTTCCTTACCTTGCAAAAGGAGGAGTTTGCAAAAATCTGCATTTGGGAAGAGATTCTACCCTTGAAGTCCCATTAAAAAGACTCTGACATACACTGAGGGATGTTATACACACTGTAACCTGTTAAAAACTATAATCCCTGATTAGATACTTCTTCTCCTTCCTCAGTTGTGCATATATAGATCTTTCATATATCCCACATATAATACAGGGTGTTTCAAAAAGATGAAAAGCGGTATATTTCACAACGGCAACAAGTTATAATTACACAAAAATTTACAGTTTAAGGACTTACTTTGCGGTAATAATTTGAAACTCTCTGCCCTGCCTTTTCAAGCAGTAAGAGTTTCGGTCACAGGCGGTTTGTGGTTGCAGAGATATAGTGATTTCAAACTGGGTCCGGCATTTGGAAACACCTTGTTCTTTTTTTTGTCAATACTTGAAAGTAGCACTGGGTACTTCTCTGCTGTTTTGCTCTTCCTTAGAATGTGCTACAGACCTTTGTCATGTCATAAAATGAGTTAAATTACTTATTTTTTACACCTGGTTTACATTTTTATTTCCAACAAGTAATTATGATGATTTTTGTAGAATATAGAGGGACAGAAATTCAAGTCCATCTTTTCAAAAGATCTTAAGTAAAAAACTGTGCTACAAAGTTCCTGTTGGCATATAATACCATGACAGAGGTCTTGTAGAGACTGTAATAACGTGATTTCATGAAAAATATCCGACTTTGGAGTTGGAGGATGAAAATAAATTCCCTGACATCCAAATTGGCTGCTCTCTGCAACTGTCGTTCCTCTAATTAGCTTTGTAAATGAGCAGGGTGACAGATTTTCCGTCAATAACAATCCTGGGAGGCCAAGGAGGGAGTTCTTACAGTTCTTGCGAAACGGACTCTGCTCAAAGTTTATCAATTCACACTGACCAGCACTGAGTCATTAAAACTTGGGAAAATTCTGTGTGTCCACTGGAATTTCCCTTCCCACATTGAGCATCCACTAGGAATTAGTGTCAGCATCATAAATTTCTCTGCTTAATCATTCCATTTGCAGTAGGTATTGATTTTTTTTTTTTCACTCTTTACAATTCCAAATTACAAAAGCACTAAGTAGTCTCATGGGGAATGGAATCGCCACAAAATCAAAGAACAACCCCGCATCATGTCTTTCCTCTATTTATAACAAGGACAGATATAAGATATAGATGATATATATGACTTTAGCAAGGCAGATGTAAGGTGTATCTGCAAGGAGAGACATAAGCGGTATATGATATAAAAAATAAATGATAGATGAGCTATATATGCAGAGGACAGGTGGATAAATCCATAGCTGTGTCAATATACAGCTAGAGATTTTACGTTACCTTGGGAACATGAATATTAAATATGATTTTAGTATTTCCATTTAAAATCGTGAAAGTGAACTTTTTTTTTCAGTTATATACTGAGAAGTGGTATTATTACACTGAATTTTTTACTTATTTTTATTTTGTTTTTATCAAGCAGCACGAACAACGATATAGCCTTTCAATTTCTTATACACCTCAAGAGAAGTGTATATGTCACTACTGGTTTATATTCTTCGTTTTACTGTAATTGGGAATGAATTAAAGTTTAATCCTTTCTTTTCAATACAGCCAAAACCAATAGTAGAGTCCTCAGAGGAAAGCTCTTTGGAAAACAATTTGCAATTAAACAGAAACAGAAAGAGGGAAGGTGATTAAAATGAGAAATAACAATAATAAAGTGTAATGACTCTAAAGAGACAAGTCCGAAGAATACCTGTATAAGAAAAAATACATTGCAATGATAACATCTAGTTTTTGGGGACTTGTTTTTGTTTATGTATTTATTTTTTAATAAAAAAGATGAGACCTTCAGTCACTGTAAAGCTTCATTGAATTCAAAGCAAGCTAATTTATAATAACTGGTCATACATAGTAGCTAGCATTAATCCAATCGAGAAACTCCTCAGATAAATTATATTTTCAGGCTATGTAGGAGGAATGTTACAAGAAACTGCATCATTCTGACATTCAAGTTCATTTACAGACAGCATTTCTTTTCAGAGCTTGACAAGTTTCATTCAGGAGGAAATGTTCTCTTGTGGTATAAAAGATCTGTTCTGAGATCTGGGCGAGTTTGTTTCCATTTGCAAGGTTGCCCATATTAGAACAGAACTTGACAAGCCGTGTTTCTCTGGAGTTGGACAGAAAGCCAAGAACTATCTGTCCTCTCAATTTACGGTTGTGCCAGCCTGGTGATGAGAAATATTGAAAGGAACCCAAGAAAGCTCCACGCATCTGAAGACAGAAATATTGAAGTGGGAGTTCTCACTGAGAAGGGGCAATGAATGTGAAAGGAGAAAGAAGTTTTTCATGCAGACAGTAGCAAATGTCCATTTCTGTCAAGGTCTTAGTAGTCTTTACTCAACTCTTGCTAACACAACAATAACAACAAATCTGACAGGACTTATAAAATGCTTGGAGCTGTGAGTCTGATGAGCAAAGCGTGCACTGGGGGGTGAAAAGTGGCACTGGGCCTATTCGGTCAGTTTTGTAGCTAATAGAAATTGCCAAAAACAGAAGCTTACTTCACAGTAAACTCAGAAAAAAAGCACAGTGAGCATCTTGGGGAGCAATGTGACGTTACAGAGACACATTACAGTGTCAACAGAAAGTCCTTCTTGCAGGTTTGGAGCCATGTCTGGGGCCTCTGCGCAGTCATGGGCCCAGGTATACCAGACACAGAGAAACAGAACACACAGAGATGCCATGTTTTGTTCTGTATGTGGTGTTCTCTGAGTACTCTTTATCTACAGTAGAAATACGTATTAAGTGGCCACAAAGGCCTTGATGAGATATAATCTTCTTATAGAACTGATCTAATATCAGAAGCTTAGCTTCCTTCTGGTTATTAGTCTAACTCAACCCTTGAATGTTATACCAGTGTGGTACAATTACAGAGCTACAACATTAACGAGGTTTCTCATAACCCCAGAACCCCAGGCTGGTTGGGTTTCAGGACCTCTGTAGATCCCCCAGTGCAACCCCCCTGCTCACGCAGGGTCACAGAGCAGATCACACAGGATCCCAGGCGGGTTTGAATGGCTCAGAGAAGGAGACTCCACACCCGCTCTGGGCAGCCTGGGCCAGGCTCTGGCACCTCCCAGCACAGAAGTTTCTCCTCATGTTCACATGGACCCTCCTGTGTTTCAGTCTGTGCCCGGTGCCCCTCACCCTGGCGTTGGGCACCACTGAACAGAGTCTGGTCCATCCTCTGACACCCACCCTGAGATATTGATCCATTGAGCAGATCCCTCTCAGCTTCTCTTCTCCAGCTCAACAGCCCCAGCTCTCTCAGTGTCTCCTCATCACAAAGATGCTCCAGACCCCTCAGCATCTTTGTGTCCCTCCACTGGACTCTCCCCAGTAATTCCTTGTCCTTCTTAAACCGGGGAGCCCAGCACTGGACCCAGAACTGCAGATGGGGCCTCCCCAGGGCAGAGCAGAGGGGGAGGAACAACCTCCCTGCCCCGCTGCTCACACTGTTCCTCATGCACCCCAGGTACCGTTGGCCTCTTGGCCACAAGGGCCAACACATTGGTGACTCAGTGGTACATAATGCATCTGTCGGGTGAGATAATCAACTGAACATCCTAGTCTGTTGGTAAAGGAAAACTAAATAGGAAACTATGCCCACTGATGTTTGTCCTGGTATAGATCTGTGATAAATTTGTTACATGGTATTGTTTCCTCATAGATAAAACGACAAGAAACACTTTGAAGTGAATAAGCCAATGCGGCAGATTTAGACATTTGTCTGTAGGAAGTCATACCCCTTGAAAATTAGGCAGAATTCATAAGGTGCTTTGAGCAGGTAGTTGGTAGGAGATGTTTCTGAAAAGGTGTTTTTCTTGAGATGTTGACAAATTCTTTCACTATCAGAAAGTAAGGTGGAAACATGCAAATACAATTGTCCCAAAGAAAAAGAACAAAAATAGATGAATTCCAGCTACTGAATATTAAAGTGCTTGATTTGATCCTTCTTTAGTCTCTCTGAGGTCCACTCACTCCACGATGCAAATACATGGGTGCAACAGCAAAATTTATCCCGTGACAATGATTTAGTAATGTGCTGTGATAATTGTGCTTTATCTGGAGTTATAGCAAACACCAATTTGGACAGATGGTTTTGTTCTGGTCAGGAAGTAAAAGCATTTTCACAGTCAAAAATAAGGTGAAATGTTCCTTGGGCGTCTTTCCAGAGAATGCTGAAGAGGAAATACCTACAGTACAGCTGACTTCAATCCTAATGGGATTTGTAGAACATCTCATTCACTAATGAAAACTTCTGTAGGTGGTAACTTTATTATGTGCTAGTGCTTGTAAACTGCTTGAATGTATTCACGCATACATACCACAGAGCAACCATGTGCTTATGTGGAACATTAAAAGAACTAACATGCCAAAACTTCAAGTTATATTCAGCGTAACTCCCTGGGAATGTAGATTTGACATTAGAAGTATAACAAAATAATATAATAAAACAAAATTATAAAAGGACATCTCAATAGATGTCCAAAGGTCGAAGGTTTGAAGCCAAAGCTATCACAATATGAAAAAGCCAAGTTTTCTGGAAGAAGGTGTGGAACATGTCTAAAATACCTTCCCATGGTAAACTGTAGAGGAGAGAGAATGGAAATGAGACAGGGAAGAAACGTCAATAATGGATTTAGAAGGTAGTTGCCTCACTACTTCTGTTGTTTTTGAGTAAAAAAACCCTTACCTTCATCTTTGTAAGTCTACCATCTCCTATAAGAACTTATTCTCGGGTTAAGTAATTTTGTCTGACATTAATGAACAATTTATTTCTTTCAAAGTAGAGAGACCTATTGTGATTATTAGAAATCACATCTCCTCCCTAAATGGACAATTTAAAAGTTAATCTCTGGAGAATGCAGTTAATAGCAAGTGTCTCAGATGTAGCCTCGTAGTTTCCTCATGCAGAGTAGCACAACTGGGTATGATGTTTCATAGTCATCTTTTTTGCCGGACTAAAGGTTGATCACATTCAACACGAAGACTTGTTGAGGAACAGAAGACCAATAATGGTTGGAGGAGCCTTAGAGACCTAATCAGTGAAAACTGGTTACTCCTGAGGCTACTGCAAGAGAGAGATTCACCCATTCTACCTTCTGGAATACAAACCCAGAGAAAAGTCAAGAGAGGAAATTCACTCTCCCCAGAATAATACACAACAGAGTTTTGCATGGTGGGGTATGGTATGCAGAGGAAAGGACGATTGTGTAAAAATTATGGGGCATTTTTAGGGCTTATGGGGGAACATGCATAGAGATGCTTAGGGGAAGAACCAGCGGTGGAGAAAGGGAAGGATCGAACTTGATAAACTGGGTGTATAATACCAGCTACAAAGGATTGATGCTCAGGGTTCCCACCATCTAACATTGTCTGTCCTATCCCCTATTACCTTCTAATGCTGTTTACAATAAATGGAATTTTAATCAATACTTCACAGAGTACGAGTGCCATTCTTACTGGGATCCATACTGAACGCTTGCACCACTGCATTACACTAACTCAGGATATTTTCTCTTGATAAATTTAAATAATCCAGAGAAGGGCGCGGTTTACGAATCAGAAGGTGCAGGAAAATAAAGTCACTCTGCTCACTGTGCGAAATAAAAATATTTCTAAATAAGAAAGGTCAGCAGATCCAGCACCCTCTATATTTCTAGTCTACACAGTTCTTACTAATAACATTTTTCAGTGGATGTCATGCTGAGGTTTTTTGTAAGTGTGAAATATAGCCTTGTGGGTAGATAACTTGATGGATGCCATAGCTGAAGTGCTGGAAAGAACCAGAAGAGCTCTGTGGACCAACTGCAGAAAAAGGAATGGAAAGCTCAAGAGAGTAACAACTCAGAAAACCACTTCAGCTGGAGAACAAATTGTATTAACCGGCTAGAAACCCAAAACAGTCCACTCAACCTAGTTTACATGGAGTGTTCAGAAGATGTGAAAATAAAAGCTCTGATTTCTAAAGGTTAGAAAATACTAGTATAAATTACTTCCCTGCCCTCATCCATCTACCTTCCTCCAGTGCACCAACACTCAGGTATCTACGCACATTATTTCACAGCACACTGGGATTTTCACAAAGTCTTTGATTCTTCAGTTATGTTCTGAAATTAAAATATTTAACCTTCTTTTGAAAGTATTTTATTTGCATTCTAGAAACAGTTCTGTGAGGTCTTGCATTCAGATCGTTCTCTTCGCAGTGTCTTCGCTGAATAAACAAAAGAATTGGAAGGTTGTGTTAAAATCGTCACCATTTAGGTGAGAATAGGCAATATTTTTATAATTGTTATGCTGAAAAACACTTAGTTTTACAAATGTTACCTGTAATGGCTCTTTTTTTGCACAGCATATATATAGTAATATACACGTAATTATAAATATAACAAACGTATGTCAGGTTTCTTCTCTTTCAATTTATCAAGGACATTGGAAAGCAAGAAGAAAGGGAGTGAAAAAAACCTCTGTAACTCATTCTGCAATGAAAACCCTTGAGTTCACCGCTGTTGCTGACCCGTGGCAGCCAGTCCAGGAGATGGCACTTCCTTAGTGCTCAAGGAGGAATATAAATTTGTCAGAGTACACAATAAACATTTCACAATATCACCAGCGTGTGGGATCTGTTACCACAGCCTTGGCAGACGTGACTGAACTCAGAGCTTTAGAGGTTTTGTCTGGAGCGCATCCGTTGAGTTTGGTAAATTATGCTTGGGTTTTATCTGTTCAGCATAGAATCGTGGAGCTATTGTCCTCGAAGCTTTCTGAGTACAAATCAAATCTGTTTGGTGCATACGTTTTTAATAACTTTCCTAAAAATCAGACAAATAAGCAGAAATTCCAAAATCTCTTGTATTTGGTAACACTCTGCACATCCAAAATGCAAGAATATGCTTTATATAGAGTAGAACAGTTTAAACCAAAAGTACTGGAGAGTCTATTCAGAATATGCAGAATATTCCCTTAGAAGATAAAGATCTTTCTTTGAATTTCTTGAGGCAGATGAAAGATTAAAAACACAGGTCCCCTGCACCCGGGGAAAATCTTATTCCTCTTCCCCTGTAGGAGCTGGCAGTGATGAATTATTTTCTGGGAGCTTTCCTGAGTGCAGTCTCTCCTTCTCCTGTTTATTTTTCAGTGAGATTCAGTGAATTTTGTGTAAAATAGCGAAGTGTGGGAGGGAAGGGGCTGATGGATAGACTGATTTTGCTGAATGAATTAAAGCAACTTCACCCTAAGCAGAAGTTTGTGCTCCATGCTGATTCAAAGTGAAAGCTCCTTGGGAGCTAAAAGAGATCTCTAATTTTAATTTAATTTAATTTTTTTTTCCTTTTTTTTTTCATAGTAAGCGATTTTTAGCTGTTTTCTTTTGTTTGCCTCATCTTAACCCTCCACATCTACATTTTCAAATTTTTTTGGAAGGAAAAACACCTACATGTTGCTTTAGCTCTCCTGGTATCAAACAGTACCATGTGTTTTCTAGAATTTTAACCCAATTATAGGTACGTACCTCAGGGTCTAAGAAAAATAGCTTTATTTTTGTACTGTTTACACTGTCTCCAGTCACTTTTAGGTTACAAAATTGCGTACAAGGAAACAACATAGCATTAAAAACATTTTTTTTGTCTTGGACTAAAAAATTCCTGAACATTAAATAAAATCTTAATGTTATGTTCTCTTTTTAAACTTCTCTTGGGAAGTGGAGGGCAGGGGCAAAAAACTTCCATTGTTTCATCTGAATTTGCATTCTATATCATAACATACCTGTGCCTATACAATTTACTAGATAGATAGATAGATAGATAGATAGATAGATAGATAGATAGATAGATATTTAAACCAGACATGTGCTCTCAAAAGGGTGATTTGTCTTTGGAGGTTTGCCTGTAGGACACTCAATACTTTGTCCACAGCAGCAGTTCAGCTGTTTAAGTCTTTCAAACTGATGGCAAAATTCACTTTATGAGGATGTCAATATGCATTTTAAAATGTTTCATTCATAGTTTCCTCTCTATTCTTATTGTAAGAACTTTAAGATCAGTGAGAATATATTTCTATTGTTTTTACGTTGTTCAAATTCAGGTAAAGTTCTTCCTAGCTTGAAACATTTGTAGGTTTATGGTCAGCTCTTTCTGAAGTTTGAAGATATTCTAGTATTTGCACGCACTTTTTCTTGTTCTGTTGGTTTTATTCAATGCAACAGAAACACTGAGCAGATAACTTAGAGAAAAATAATGAAGACAAAATGGAGAGAAAGAGGTTACACTCATCAATAGATTGTTGCGGTTTTTTCTTTCATCTTTAGTAAAATTGCTCAGCCATGCTAAATTACTGAGTCACACATCCATGGGAAATATTGCATAAATACGTCAGCCATGTGCCCTGTTTTTCTAATAATGGAAATGAACAGTTGCAAGACCAGAACAGAATACCCTGTAGTCAGTGAAGAACAATATAGCGAAAGCAAATTTTCTTGATAAGGAAAGAGCAGTCAGAGCTTTTCCATAAGCACGTTGCACTTCTGTATTTTCACTATTGCTTTGATGTTACATGCAGTCGTTCCTTGCTGAAGCATCTTTCCACTTTTTAAAGGAAAACTGTATACTTACATGTCTAATAACTCTTTTAATCATTATCCATTCACTCGAAGAAGAGCTCGATGGCTCCTGCTCACAGACGACGCCTTAGTTTGGCAGATCCGCACACAGAAACAGCAGGTTTAGATCAGGCATCCCTCGGCCTTTTGCCCTGTATCAAAACTTCAAATAGTTTTGGGGTATTTCTGTTTCGTTTTATTGAGAAAGAATCTGCACACAGGCAGATTTGTTTCAGAAACAAAAAGTAATGCAATGTTGCTAGTCTTAGAAGAATATACAATGTTTTACTCCTGTTTTATCACGTCACTCTGGTTTTGAACAGAAAATATTTCTTTAATATTTAGGATATTAGCCCAGGTATAGTTATTATTCGCAAATAATTTAATAATAAGAAAAGTTAGCGTAATTCCTACAATAACTTTTTTCCTTTGTGGTCTCATTTTTTC
The DNA here is from genome assembly GCA_013399365.1 of Pampusana beccarii. Classification (NCBI taxonomy): domain Eukaryota; kingdom Metazoa; phylum Chordata; class Aves; order Columbiformes; family Columbidae; genus Pampusana; species Pampusana beccarii. The sequence continues at coordinate 35,259 of VWYH01007284.1, forward strand.
ATTATTGTTTAAAGTTTGAAAACTTTGCTTGATTAAATAAATTCTTTTAATGGATCCTTATTTTCTAAAGCTTTATGAGAAGTGTCAAACTCTGTCATATCATTGACATGGCAATATCTTTGCATGTAATTTGTTTTGCGTTTCAATACAGGTATTACTACAGAGACATTTTTAGGGAATAATTTAATATTTCTGCGTGAGAACTAATAAGTAAACTGTTAACTGCTTCACTAGTGACATTTAATAAGAGCACATGGCTTTATTTTCCTGACTACAACCTGTATAAGTTCCTATGTTTTCTGTTCTCCATACTAACGTAGGTATTTTGACAGGACGTGGCAAGTGAAACAGGTACCATCTCTCACACATCCTCAGTATAGAACGTGGTTCATGAAATGGAATAATTAATCCTAAAGTGAACATGAAGTGGAGCTTAAAGGTCAGCTTAGCTGATGGGCATGTTTTGCAGTATAACAATTTCTGAAATTGTGTTGAACTTCTGCAGGTTGCATGCTGATGGAAATGCCAAGCATCTGCTAGTTGTTGAGCTTCAGCTTCAGTTTTTGAAGTTACACAGATTAAGATCAGTCGTGCATGGAAGGAACGGTAAAGCATAATTTTGTGGAGGGAGAAATCTGAATTTTTAAGTTGTCCTTGTTGTAGAGGACTTAATCATTCATGCCACTGCTAATAGTAAATTAAGTCTTTAAATGTCAGACCGTTGCTCTGCAGTTTCTCCTCTGAGAACCAAGGAAAACCTCTTGCTGCCTGTAATCTGCATTCACCCGCTAGGAAGGGACTCGACACACACGGTTTTCCTGGCTGCTGGTCTGGACAAGGTGCAAAGCGATGCAAAAACACATGCTGCATCCCACCCTGCATGATTTCGGAGGCTGCGCTTTCCTCCAAACACGTGCCCAGTATTGATTGGACCACAAAGTTTAAAACGCTGGCACTGGAAAAATAATTTGTTCAGATTAGAGATTAAGCACATTAACTAGACAATGCAGAAATGCTTGAAAATCTGAAAATAAACAGTCTTATTGCTTTTGCTGATGTCAATATAGCACGTTATATCAACTGATGATAAAAACTAGAGAATTAGCGTGACAAGAAGTAGAGAATTAGCATTCTCATAATGACTGCAACTGTCATTTAAAAATACTTATACTATAAAATATTAATGCCTCAAAATTGTGAGATGTGAAATGAAACACAAAAATCAGACAGAGGGAAACATTAATGATGCTCTGTATGTAATAGTAGATTAAAGTATTACAGAAAGTCATTTTTCACTGTTGTAAGATACTATTGTCTAAACAGCAGAACCTCCTGAGGCAGCGTGATCATTTTGACAGAATCCACTTTGCAAGTACAGGTAGCAATTTCGATAAAAATACACAGCATTTTAGTTTTATTCTCATCAAATAAAAAGAAGATAAATTTGAATTTCTAAATTATAGCTTTGTTTATATAATTCATTTCCTGTTAACTAAGCCAAATCAACGTGGGAATTGAATATTTTGATTTTGTCAAAACAAAACACCATTTCTTTAGAATACTTTTTTAGTTGTTGAAAGCACATATCTATTTAGAGATTTTGTAGGTTGTCCTAGTTTTAACTTGGAACAAAACTATTTATTGGTACATCAGAATTACACCACTTGAGTCCCAAATTCCAACATGCTCAAATATCATCCTACAGACTTCCAAGCCTGAAGCCAAAGATTTTGTACTTGAACCACCTAATGATTTTACATTGTCTTTAGTAACCCCACCATTACAACCACTACTTATATTAAGTAAAAAAAATAAAACATTGAGAAGCTTAGTTCATCCCTTTCATTTGATTCACATCATTTTTACACGAACTGTGGAACACTAATCTTCTACTCACTCTTTGGGGCACCAGTCGTTCTGTTAGTGAGACAAAGAGTTTGTTTCAGGATTTCTGCAGCTTGATGCAGTTCAAATAAAAATCTAGTAATCATTTAGTGTAATTGTATTCATCAAGTCAATGAGTTGGTGTTCTAATGAACCTAATCAAATCACTCTTCTTTCCTGCAATCAGCTCTATCAGTGGAGTCTTCCTCCCACCACAGAGGACTTTATCACAACTAATCAGACCATTCCAGCTTTTCCTCCCTCCATTTAAACCCACTGCCCAACGCCACCTACACCATGGCCTAACATTTATTGCCACAAATAGCTGTATTAATTCAGTTCGTGACTATTGAACTCGAACAAATTTTCATGTTAATACATTCACTAAAGCACAGGGTCATGGTGATTCAGCTTCCTTCATGCTGTGGGTTGTTAAGTTTTCTGGCTGCATTGTGTGTATTTTGGGACACCCACGGCATTTGCGTACTAAGGGTTAAACAGGATGCGTTTCTCCTCCACAGGTGACAACCCTTCTAAGCATTACTTTCTCATTCATTATAATGTGCTTTGTCAAAGCTTCCATTGCAACATCAGTTACAATTCTCTAGGACGAGAGGAAATGGCCTCAAGTTGCACCAGGGGAGGTTGAGGTTGGATCTGGGAACAATTTCTTCCCCAAAGGGCTGTGGGGCATTGGAACGGGCTGCCCAGGGCAGTGCTGGAGTCACCATCCCTGGAGGGGTTGGACAGATGGAGATGAGGTTCTCAGGACATGGGGCAGTGCCAGGGGTGGGTTCATCATGATTTGATGGGTCATCATGATTCGATGGTTCTAAGATTCACATTTTTGTATATGCCATTTGTCAGCAGGACAATTTCAGTTTTCTCACTCACCGAGCACACAAACAGGTGGAAAGGGACATTCTTGCAAGTTGAAACCACTGGGGTCATCATGATGATTGTTTTGTTAGAAGCCATTTTCATCGTCCTGACTTCTGTACTAGTGTGAAGTGATATCACATGTGGCCTCACACAGACAACAACAGGAATGAGAATAATCTAAAGAACAATCCATAACAGCAGCTCAAGCCCTGTATCTCTCTGAGGATCACGCTGTTTCTCTCAATTTTTAATTCAAAATTAACTACATTTTACTAATAGAGCAGCAACAACATCTTGAAGAAGATATGTCCTCCTAAAATTAAGGTGGGTCTCTTCTGCCTTGGACGTCCATTAATAATTATCTTGATAAAGCAGTGATGATTAATGGACTTCAGGTGCTCAAGCAGGACAAAGTGAAAACATCTGAGGCACGCCTGAACTTCTCAGAAGGAGAGGAGAAGTTGCTCTGAAATTGAATTATAGAAGGCTAAAGCTACAGTGAAGAATATCCCTGTAAAACCTGAGACAGGCTCCACACCACACAGAGGTTCCTGGTTCTGCCTGTTTGAGCTTCAGCCTGTTGTATTTCTTTTCTACCCCAGCATGGAGAGATTTCTCGAAAGCTTTGACAGTAACATGGCGAGCATCCTTTTTCAACTCAGCAGCCAAGCTGGCTGCTTTATAGCAAAACAGCAAGAATAGAGCAGGAATTCTATTCTGTGACATGCAGCACTGTCAGTCCTACAATAACAGGAACTACTTACCTGTTCAGAAGAGAAAAAAACAGAGAAGAAATAATACTAAATCACACTTTTTTTTTTTTTTCCCATTTTCTGCACGCAACCTACCACGACAAAGGGAAACTTCGCTCTGACTCCGTGGGCTTTGGGTATAATGGTTTAAATTGCAAGTATCTCTCACACACGAATCGTTTGCAACAGAGCCCTCCTTAATTCAGTCTCCGCAGCAAAAGGTGAGTCAGTTTTTGTAACGTGGTTATAGTGGTATAAAACCTTATTGTATATTATTTTTATCATGCATCTGCCTGAGGTCAGCCTAATATTCTCTGCCCGGAAAATAATGACCTCACACCATCTCCCTGTTAAGGACAAAGCCATCATGAATTGCTATGCCAATTCATCCACCTATTGACTGCATGAAAAGCACATAGGAACGTATTTTGCCCTTCTGCAGGTTGAGAGCTTCTTTGCATGGGACTTTCCTCTCCCTTAAAAGAAGACAGACTGGAGATTGTCCCACCGTGTCCTTGAAATCTTGTCCTTGTGCCTTCGCCTTTTCTCACCTCGCTGCTGACTTGTGTTGCACGCTGACACACAGAGCATCTGGCCATCCTATTTCCCCAAAATCTCTAGATTTTCTGGAACCAAATGCTACAGCCACTTCATCCTGCAGCCCAGGTCTCCTTTCCTTTCTCAGCTCAGTGCTGGGTACCCTGGCAGCGTTAATTCCACTCTGGTAATTGTGCATGTTGAGTATCGTGCAGGCAGATAGGAAATATTTGTGTCTGTACTAATTCCAAGGAAATGTCTGGAATATAAGAAACACCTTAATCTTGTGACTGCAGTAAAATGAAAGGTAATTATTTCAATTTCCCGTTATGGATTTCTGTTAAAATCAGCTTAGCTGAAAAAGAGAAACATTTAAATGAGCAGACTTTTCTGTCCGTGCAATGTGTGTAACAAGTAAATCCTTTAAAAGGAAGACTAAGGTAATTTTTTTCTTACGTATGTAAGATTTATTTCTTTCCCACACCAATATTAATTTCCTTTAACTCTCCTGACAAAATACGTTATTTCTGCTGCTTCAGTTTCTTGACTCATATTTGTAAGTGGGACCATGTGAACCTCATGAGGTTCAATAAGGCCGAGTCTACTCAGGGAAGTAGGACTTGGGTTACAGGGGTCATCTGTAAATGATTCCCTAGCTGTGGTTAGTTGGAAATATGTGTGCTGAAGTGCAGGAGAAACCTTTTTTGATCAAAAAACCTACTTCTGATGTCAGATAGTAAAAACAATTTTGATAAAGAGTAAGGAAGGAAGGTTTGCTCTTCTAAGCATCAGAGTTAAATCTTTCCTGTAGATACAAATTGCCTACCGAATCAGTCACAAATCAGAAATACTTTCTTATTATGGTTTACAGAGTACTTCGCTTCTCTACATACCTGAAACAGAATGTGGGAACTACAGTGGAAAGATTGCTGTGAATTTATCTTACACAAATGGTTGTAAGTGGAAAGTATTTGAATTTAATCCAAACTTGAAATGAGCAGGACTTCTTCTGTATCACTATTCCCATGGAAGACTTGATTTTCCTTTGTCAGAAGGAACAGGCCAAAATCTGTTGAACAATAAACAGATGAAGTGAAAAATCTGTGTGGTTCCTCAAGAGCTTGGCTAAAATAATGAGTTGATCTACTACAAAACTAAATATGTATCTTCCTGTGAAACACTGAGTTTTGTGCACATCATTATCAAGAGAGTGACAGTCCCAGTTTTACTTGGACCTACAAAAGCATTTCGTAGTGGGCACTATCAGTGTGTACTAATCTCACCACTCCCATTCTGTTGTATCATCCTAGGATAACTAAATTCATGTTAATATTTTTTCTAAGAACAAAGAAGGTATTGATCAGTAGGCGAGAGAAGTTTATGTAGAGAAACCCCTGGAGAAGGGAGGCGAAGGGGTAAGCAACTTCGTGGTTTAACAGAAACTACAGATTGAACTTCAGATTGAACTTCAGCATCTCACTGCTTGAATTTATTTCTCCAAAATGACACCCAAACCTACACTAGTGAGAAGTGATGCAGCAAGACTCTTTTGTCGTATTCTGTAACTAAACTTGAGATATTGACATCCATATTCCACAGAAGAACACTGAGAAAATCAGTATTTCTATTATGACTTCATTGTCTCTATGTTTGCCCAGAGATATTCTGATGAGCAATAATTTTGATCTACAATGAAATCGATAAAATAGCAGCTTATTTTAATTTCCATTACTGAAATGATCAAATGAGCAGTCTGCATGTAAGCATCAGTTTTGATTTCAAGTGTCATTAGTACGAGTACCAAAAGGAACAACCTCTGCATTTGTTCTAAATCCAGACTTGTACTAATAACAGCCAACTCACTGAATCCATTGACCGTGTACCAGACTTCTGTTGGCATGAGTCTTCCTTGTAGATTTTTAACTCCTTGATTTTACAAGACCTTGACGTTTACTGCTGACAAAACATAACCAATGACTGTTTCGTACAAAAAAAATCCTAAAATAGTTTTAAAAAGAAAAAACTGGAATAGTTCCACTGCTTTCCAGTGAGACACGTTTTACTTGAATCCGCTGCAGTACATCCAAACCAACGCTAATTTTTTATTTTAAGGTTTGAAAGTGACTTCCCTACAGGATGAGCAACTTGTGTCCTGGATCTGTCATATTAGCTCTTTCATACCTACGTTCACTTTCTTCTAGAGCCTTTTTGCAGACCCTACTTTTTATGATATATAATTGGGGTTTTTTATTTGCATAGATTAGTGCTCCACGGTGATTCCAGTGTATTTCACTTCTGTGATTCACATTTACACCTAGCAGAACTTCTCTTTCCGGTGGAAGAAGCACAGAGAGATGTGAGAATTAGATATCCCAAAGCCTCTACAGGCTTCTTATGTTTCATTTTTCCAAGCTGCTTTAATAACTCATTGGAAATTTAAAAATAAAAAATAAAATTTTTTTTTAAAAGTCAATATTCAAATATTCACATCGTATTTTAAAAAACCTAGATCAAACAAGAAAAATTATAATAACACCAAATTAAATCCCATTCCAATAGAGGATATTGTAACACATCAAAATAAAATGGATAACATTCAGAATGTTACGTAAAACAAAGCATTTAAAAATCTACAGATGGCAGTAAATCGTCTGTAGTAATATAAGTAAACAGACTGAACCCAGTTTTAAATTTTCATTGTCTGTCCCAAAGGGTTGGTTTGTGACGTTCACCTTCCTGCTCATTTAACTTTCTCCATGTGAACTTCTGGAGCTATGCAGAAATTCAGCTATGAACGTGTGAAATTATTTTAAAAACCTCAACACCTACCCCAACCCACCCCAAAACTGAATAGAAAAACTCTGAGCAAATAAGATCTCCCAAAATTCATGATGCTCTACGCAGATGTATGATAATTTCGTTGTAAACAAGTGTACCATCCTAACAATCTCTATCACATTATCTATGTCTTTAAAATTAATATGTTAATGGTACTTGGAAGGCTTATGCTAATCACCTTAAAGTAGAGGAATTAGCATCTCTTTATTAATACAAAAACGTTGTTTGCACATCCACTTTCATGGAAATTCACATAAAGTAATCCCTTGCAATAAGTGATATGCAAAGAATATTCTGCTTCTCCGAATACAAAGTTTGGTTGCCTTAGTAGAAATCCACAATCTAAAAGGAGAAGGCAGATCAAATATTCTTTGCATCCACTAATATCCGATTAAACAGTGGTATTAAAATCCTGGATCAAATTGTTTCCCCTTTAAAAACTTTGAAGACACTCCATTCCTGGATGGAAATCTGTGGGAAACATTCTCAAAGAGAAAACGAAGGGAAAAATGAAAGCTCAGAGATGTCTTGCAGGTGATGCCTTTGTGGACTGAAATGTGCATGTGCCTTAGCATTTTATAGGCCACTCTTGCCAAGATTCTCAGCCCATAGTCTTTGTGATGTGTATATATATATTCCAGTCCATTTTATTCCTTTTAATAAAATAGTAAAAAATATAGTTGTTCACTTTCATGGTATTAATCATGTATAAGGTGCACTGACTCGTTAAGGCTAGTCCTCAAAACATGAAAGGAGTAGATTGTGCTCAGTTTTGGTTGGAACTTGATTTGAAATGTCTTTTCCAACCTAAATGATTCTATTCTTCTGTCATTCTTTGATTCTATTTTGGTGCCGTGAGGAAATGTTAACTTAACAAAAAGACAAAGAGAAATATTTTGAAAGAGATAAGGAAGATGTGATGATATGTTTTTTGGCTGGGGGAAATGATCCTGTGGTATTTAAGATGAAAGCTGGAAAAAAAGTAGGCATTTTCTGAGTAGAAATTTAACTTTTAGATGAAGGAGAATAGCTGCGCATTAAACTCACTAATCAGAGAACAGTCAGTAGAAATTAGCATGATATCTCTCACGTCAGCGTGATGTAGAAAATCAGATTTTAACATTAAATTAATGTTGATTAAAAATTGAGAAGCTGATTGCAATGAAAATAGAAGTCCCTTCTTCATCCGTGGAGCATAAGCACCACAAAAATTAATTATTAAAAAAAGTTCAGCTACTGAACTCTTTAATATGCCATAAACTGTGTGCAGCTTCTCACTCAGAGCAAACCAGTGGCTTGCTTTATTAGTTTATTATTTGCTTTACATATACAATCACTAAGAACAATATTGATGGCATTGAGGAATGTATAACTGGACTTTTTTCATGATGTTTTGACTACTCACTCATTACAAACTGGAACACAAAGCTCTAGGGTAAATCCAGGCTATCAAACACTCTTTACTCCCAATAGGGGAAAATGTGGACAGTTTATTTAAGTAGTACAGCTACTACACTACACCTAATTTATTAATCATAACTGAGGTGCAATATGCTGCATTATTTAAGGCTTTTTTACATTTCTGCTTCTGCAGTTATTTCAGTGAGATTCATAACTGCTGGCATGCGGAGCAGTCATTATTCTAATTAGGAAGGAAAATACCGATGGCCTAGTTCATCCTGCAACAAATCAATATTTAATTAACAATATGTCAAGCCCCAAATGTCTGTAATTAAACTTTGTGTGGGTAAGATGACAATACCATTCTTTACTGATATTGCTCTAGATACTAAAATATTAGGACACATAACTGGAAATGTACAGCAAGGCTGTCAGGATGCATTCCGGCAGCCAGGTCCCCTTTTCATATACCCTCAGTTTCAAACAAGTGTGATATTTTTTTAAAGTAGGCTCTAGATTTCTGCCTTAACCTGGATTCTTACCAGCTGCAGTAAAAAAAATATAAATCCACAAGATATTGGTGTGTGAAGATCTCTCGCTACGAGACATCATTCAGCTCCATCAGTGCCTGTGCTGTGTGAAGTTTGGAGCAGAGTTCATCTTCATTTACCTCAGTATTCCTGTTGTGTCTGGTACTCAAGTAGAGTGTTTAGGACATATTTATTTATCATGAACATGATTCTGCAACAGTATGTATGACAGGAGAAAGAGTATATGTATGGAAGACAAGAGAGAAGACAGAATTGTGAAAGGCATGTGACTGCAGTTTAAACAATATTATTGTTTTAATAGAAAATAATTTAACATCGTTATGTTAAGAATGACTAGTACATTGTCATATATCAGAAACACAAATTTTCCAGAAACTCACTTTCCTGAGGAAAAATACAATTGGTACTTTCTTGAGCATAATTGCAGGGAAAATATGTTTGGTAATTAAAGGTAAATTATGATTTTTTTAAAGCTAATAACTGCCCTTACATTCACTTTGAGATTGTGGGTTTGTTGTTCATCCATGGTTTCTAATGTTAGTTTCTCTTAAAAGAACAGAGAATCTTGCTCCTATGGCATATTCACAGTCTTTCCTAGTCTTGACTGAATTGTCCCAGCTTGGTTTTGAAATATTAGTTTAAAGTTGTAAGCCCTGAAGACTTTTAACTTTACAGGTGGCAGCAAGTTAAGCATCTTCTCAGTCCTCTGCTTTTCTCTGCTCTATCACCGCCAGGCAGGATAGAATCACCACGATTCCTTCAAAGACAGCAGAGAAGATCAAACGTCGCTTTTTCCCGCAATAACTCAGCAAGTCCTACGTGTGAATTTTGAAGCTCACTGAGGTCCCGGCTACACATGCACCAAGGTCGATACCAGTGCCACGTTAATCTGCGTCCATGATGACCCTTGTTGGAAACAGGGAAGGGGACACTTCATTACAACGGAGCTTTTCTGCTCTGACTGAAAAGGAAATTAGATTTACTCTTTAGGAGTGTATTAATGACTGTAGCACAATACTAAGACCAGTTCTGTATAGAAATAAAACTGTTTAAGGCTTAGCACTGCATAAAAGTGCTTTATCTAGAGCGGGTCAAATTTTGAAGCCCGAATCTTTCAGCAGAGCTCTAAAATGGTGTTATAACAATGTGTTTGTAGGACCGGCCTATAGGAGCAGATTCCCCAAGTGGATTTATGATGCAAAGAAACTTAATTTTTTACCCAGCTTTGCAAATTACTTTCTTGGATGTGTGTTTAAACGAGTTGAAACAAATTCCTCATCTCCCTCCATTAATAGCTCTCTAATGTTGCGGTTTCAGGTGCAAACGCTGAGAGTCCATCACGCATTTCTGAGTGTCTTCAGGGCATCTACAGCTTTCCATGGATTTCAAACTCTTCTTTTGACCCTAAAATATGGAAACGGGGAAAAAAAATATTGATTGGTTTTTGTACCGGGTAACGTTTAGCTTGGTTTTCAGAATCTGAATGTAGACTGGTTATTTCTCTGTGCCACACTCAGGTGAAGCAAAGCAGATTTTCTGGCTTTTCTTTCTTTAGTTTTAGCACAATATCCAGGCCTGTCATCAAAGAGACTGGAAAAACACAGGAGTCAAAGAAACAGGGCCACATTTCAATCCGTCATTGTAAGCTTGAGAGAAATAGCGTGTAAGAGAATTTATTTTTTGCCTTTCATCAATATCGTGCTACTTGCAAAACAGAGAAGAGACATTTGATTTTATTTGGGACATAAACCATGCTCAGAGTTGAGTTCCAAACATGTAAACTATTATCCCAAAGACTGGCTGGTGACTCCATCTGATGATGGTTCCATTTTGCTGTACTAATTAATATACATATAAGGTACCTGCTTATGTTTTTGTCTTGGAAACACAGGAGTGAAGCAACAGCATCAGATGTTTCATCATGTGGAAAAGAACTGGAAACAGAAAAATGGGCTCCTGAACCTCATCATCTTGTCTTTCAAGAGAAAAAAAGGTAATCAAAATCAGAAATTGCTCTTTATATTCCTGACCTGAAAAACCAACCGCATGAGATGGTTTTTCCCTCTGTTGCCAAGATGAAAGCTGTTATCACACCTCACTGGATGAAACCCAAGCAACAGAGTAAGAGACACTCCGTATTTTAAGGATTTTAAAAATATTGTGTATTACTCAAGTGGAGGAATGCTTTGAATTTGGACTATTCTCCCACACTCTCTGCGCCCCTACTTAAATTACTATTTACATCATTTAGAACTTTCACTAAACAAGATATCTGTAGGTGACAGTAGCGCATTCTCAAATTCTATATCCTAGTTGCCTTTTTTTTTTTTTTAATAATACTTGAGTGCACAAAAATAAAGGTCCTTTCTTGATATTTGCCTCCCTAAACCCATAGAAAACAATGGAAACATCATAAGCAAATAATTTATTTTCCTTTAAATAATGTATCTTCTTGAAGTCATTGAAGACTTCTGAAACCAAAGAAACCCTTCAGTGGGAATCCAGGAGGATTTGTCTGGTGTGTGTCCCTGGTGAACATCACATACAACTTGCCTTGCGGTGAGGATGCTTTTTCTTCTGCTTGAAACACAACTTCTGCGTTACCCCCAGGACATGACTAGGGAAAAAGGGTCTGACCAGCCCTTGATAGCTACGTATGGATAAGAGTAAAAAATGGCTTTTTTTTTTTTTAATTCCTCCAGGTGTCCGTTTTTCTGAGGTAAGCATAACACAATGAGGTGCATATAAAGATATGAAGGACAGCGCCTCGACACTGGGTGGGTAAGAATGCAGAAATGCTGACCTAGAAAGGGAGACTTTCGTCCATGTGCAGGAAGGTTTTATTATTAATTCAATTGTAGCTGTGGTAGGCCGGTGATGAAAATCTAACCTGCTACGGTTAAATACTATGGACAGCTGAATAAAAGCGATAAATTTTTCAATTCCCTGTTTATTTCTGCATATGCAATGCATATCGGGGTTGCATCTGCACCACCACACATGAATTTGTTGCAAACTCTTTCCAAGCAGCAGATCTGAACTTGCACGGAATTCTGGTGCCTGCGGCTGGAGACGTTTAACTGTGCAGGATTTTTAGCAGTGAACCTGTGTTATTCACTGTCTGGCTCTTAGAAAAAAAAAATAAATAAGAGAACTGTATTGTTACCACCTTGAGGAATTTTATTGTGAGTCGAACGATTAAAGCCTGTGCTTCTGGGAGTGTGAGTCGGGCCTTTATTCTTCCTGCGCCAATTAGCGTGTGATTTGTCTGACTATTATTCCAGTTGTCTACAGAATAGGGCTCCACTCTACGTATTAGATTACAGGGAACGATCATCTTTTGTGAGCTCTTAATTAAAAAGCCAGCTAGGCCTAATTCACAGGTAAGTCTAAGCTATAAAACTAATCTCTGGGTTTCAACTCTGTCCTTTTACTGTCTCTCAAAACAGAAACAAAGACATTTATGAGGATTCAGACTCAGGATGGGCCTATTTTATGGAGAAGGGCCAGCTGTGAAATTTAGGTCTGACTTCATACCCTAAAAACCTTAGGATAGCAGACTTGAAGGTTGGTTTGGATATAACACTAGGAATTTTGGTTTTATCTTAAACCCCCACATCCAATCCGCCCCAAAACTACATAAAATGTCAAACTTTGTAGCTTTTTTACACTGCGTAGCTTCAAATTTTAAATTAAAACTCTATCTATTGATATTTAATAAGTTTATTTCATTGATTTTTAGAAGCTTATTCTATCTTATCTAAGATGTAAATAAAACATGCTAAAAGATAACATTGGAAAGAATATTTAAGGACAGAAAATAAAAATAAATTGGTGGAATGCTCTTGAGTTAAATCTTTAATAAATCATGTGCTCAGTATTTCACACAGTCACATATTCATTATCATTCAGAGTTTCATGAAATATTTTTTTGTGTTTGTTGCATTAGAGTATAATTACTATTGGAAAATCCTCATAAAAAGCAAAAGAAAAAATAATGACACCCCAGACCTCCTCTACTCGGCTTTTCTTATTTTCCCCAGGATTGCTGCTGAGGGATCTGCTGAATGGATCCCCTCAAAACCCATGCACCTTCAGGGACGTGTTTTCCCTCAGTTTTGTGCAGAGATCTGATCTCCAGAGAATAGGTAACAGAACTGGTGACTTTAGGTTGAAGCTCGCTAAAAGCATCACCTAATATACCTGAAATACTCCTTCGGGTTTGGGTTTGTTTTGCTGTTGTTGGGAGGTTTTTGGTTGGTTGGTTTTGGTTTTGTCCGTTTGTGGGGTTGGGTTTGGTTTGGTTTGGTTTTGTATTGTTTTTCCATGAACAAGCTTTAATGATTCTATTTTTTTTTTTTAGGAAAGGAAGTGATCAAAAATTGCCTGGCCTAAAAAAAGTATAGTCATCCACTGAAGAGTAGAAGGCAAATAACTGTTGTGGAGAGTCCCACACTTAGCAGCTACCCTAAGTAGCTCTGTAACTCTCTCCCCATGGTGAAATTGCTTTTTCTACTCGGAAAACCTTCCGGAGGCTCATTTGCATCATACCTACATGAGCAAGTGTATGTACGTGTACATATACGTACATAGAATGTATGTCAGTTAAATTAAAGGCGACTGTGATATGAGAGTTTAGAAGAACGATAATTTGGCACACCTTGAAACTTTAAAAACAACATCCACTAAACTCATTTATTAGTAATGTTCTTTCTGCTAATGGTCGGTTCTTAACACATTATTAATCATCACTGCATCTACAGGATGTTAGTCATTAACAGTCGTATCCTGAACTATCTGCAAGTATAATACCAGTCGTTAGTATAACAATTACCAGTGATGGCAGTGGTCCTGGATGGTTTAGCTATGAGGGTTGGTCCAGCTGATCCTCTTAACCTCTGATTTTCCACTACATGCCTGATGTTCTTATTCTATTTTCTCCCTTCCAGAGAAATGATTTCAGCTGTTCCACGTGCTCTTTATCTTTCCTTTGGTTTTCCTAACTTACAGTCCCTTGCATCTACCTTGCTCCCCGTCTCAGAACTTCTTGTCTTCCTGAGCGCCTCCCAAATGCAACTACTACCCGTTAGTGGTTGCGACACTCACAAACCCACACGAAATACAAAACTTTTCTATAGTGCTTACGCTATGGCTATGCTGTTTTAACGCGTTTATCTGTGAGTTCAAGGCACACTAATATTAACATGGCAACCCCAGGGGACAAGATGCTGGAGAGCAGCTCCACGGAGATGGATCTGGGGGTTCTGGTTGACGGCAACTTGAACATGAGCCACCAGTGTCCCTGGAGCCAAGAGGGACCCGTGTGCTGGTGCATCCAGCACAGCATGGCCAGCCGGGCAACGAGGGGATTGTCCCGCTCTGCTCGGCCTCACCTGGAGCATTCACTGTGTGCAGGGCTGGGACACAGGAGAAAAAGGAGATAAAGCTGATGGAGAGCATCCAGAAGAGGCTACAGTTGGTGAAGGTTTGGAGGGGAAGCCGTATGAGGAGCGGCTGAAGTCCCTGGGTTTGTTCAGCTGGAGGAGACTGAGGGCAGAGCTCATGGGGCTGCAGGTTCCTCAGCAGGAGCAGGAGGGGCAGGGCTGAGCTCTTCTCTCTGTGACAGTGACAGAACCCAGGGAATGGCAGGAAGATGGGCCAGGGAGGGTCAGTGGGACATTCAGAAAAGGTTCTTCACCCAGAGGTGCTGGACACTGGAACAGGCTCCCCAGGGAGGGGTCACGGCCCCAACCTGACAGTGTTCAAGAAGAGACTGGACAACGGCCTCAGACACACGGGGTGACCTGTGGGGTGTGCTGTGCAGGGACAGGAGTTGGACTCCATGATCCTGTGGGTCCTTCCAGCTCAGGACACTCTGTGGTTCTACCAGTCTTATAAATCACAGGTGTCACAGGCACCTACATTGGCTGAGTTCAAAGTAGTTCAAAGGCTTCTGGTAAATCACCAACGATTTTTGCTTTTTTAAACTTTTTCTTTCTGAAACCTATGTTTGTCAGCAGTCGCTGTAAGGAAGAACTGAAATTATAGTCATTCCCCTGCAGAGGTTCCCTCACTTTTTAGCAGATTCCAGTGGATTTCTTGTTCCCAGGGGCCTGCTTCACGGTTCCTTTCCTTGGGAATTGTGTAGATAAGCAGATAAGCCCGATTTCATCATCCACATTTTCAAGTGGTACGATGATATGTTCCTATGATGATACCTTCCATATACTGCGAATTAAATTATACAGCTATGGTAAAATACTCTGTGTGTCTACATAGATAATTGTCATAGATGACTCAGATAAGAGCTTCATTATCAGATAATTAATAACAAGAGCTAAGGTGTATAGTAAATATTAACTGTATGGGGAAAATAACCATCCAAGAATGCTGAAGAGCTAGATGCTAATGAACAGAATGCAAATGGGAAGAAAAAAAGATAACATTAATCAAGATTTTTATGGAAAAACTTTTGGGTATCTGGTTCTTCAGCTTTAAAGTTTTTCTAACTTTTTTGCATATAAAAGTATTTATTAGGTACCTATCCACACCAGCTTACCAATATAAAAATGAATTTAATTAATGTTGCATTTTTTCAGTATTGAGTGCACATCATTTCTTAAATATTTCTATAAAAATCGCTGTAAACTGTAAACATTACTTTTCTTTTAAATCAGACACTCTTTATTTCTATCCTGCTGTTCCCTTTAGCTCCAAGGATATTGCTTGACTACTTTTAATCAATTCAGATTCATTAGAGTGAATGTTTTGCATTATTTAATGCACTCGTTATTGCACTGCTCTAGTATCTGTTATTGAAAAGCAGCTTTTAAAACCTTTTCCCCCTCATTATTTTGGTATTTGTAGTAACTTCGTAAAACAACTGATAAGATCTATATGTCTGTTTGATGTCAGAAAATAATTTGAGGCTCTGGCGGGCAGCCTTCCGTCTCTTGAAAAAGACTAAGTGGAAACTTCTGCAAGCTTTAGGAAAAAAAAAAATAAAAAATCACAGTTTATCCATAATTAGATGTTTTTTTCAGAGGTGCTAAAGCAAGCAATTACCAAACTACTCTGCTTTTCCTTCTCCTTTTCAGGGATACGGCAATGTCCCGTGTGACTAAAACCTCATGTGCATCACAGGATTAAGTGGAGTCAGACAACTCCTAATCTGGTCAGTTAAATGAGGCTGAAAAGCCTTAAAAGTACAAAAACCACCACGGACGAAGAAACACAAAGAGATTTAATCTGATTTCAGTTAAAGCTGAGATTGCCAACTCTGACATAAAATACATTGAAAGTATACATTGTTTAATCTGTACTTTGAGGAAGAGATTGAGAATAAAAGAAAATCACCATCTGATGGGTCTGTGCATGTACACCTGGTATTTTCAGGAGTAATTTAAATTATTTTACTAACTCTATGTTTGTAACTGAATGACTAAGGCTTTTCAAAGTATGCTACTGAAGTACCATATTAGTTATTTAGGGAGATCACTAGTTGCTGAACTGTTAAATTCCTGCCTGGTAAATACTAAACAGAGAAACGTGAGTTAAATAAGAAGAGATACAATATCTGGCTTGCAAGTTGGCCCATTCTGTGGAAAGAGCTAGAACAAAATCAAAGGCAGAAATCTAAATATGTCCTTTACAATGCAAATATTTGCTTACAGCAAAATAATCCTGTAGTGAGAACCAGAGAGCCTCCCGTTTGGGGAAGTTTCATCAGTTTTCCAGGTTTAATTCACCCAGACAAGACATTTCAGTGCTTCCTTTAAAAAAATATATATATATTAAAAAAAAATAAATCCTCTTCCTGCTCCATCTGTTAAAGATCAAAGTTCTCAGGCTCTGTGAAGGATCACTGTATCCGGTGACCTTCAAAATTTCTCAATTTTTACCTCTGGTAAAAGCACCTTTTGATGTCTCTCCTATGAGAAACCTTTATTTTGAAAGTAAATGGAGCACATTTGAAAGTAAGATTGGTCCGAAAGCGTCAAAAAGAACTGGATGGCATGACATGGCTCAGGGGCTCTTTACCCCAAACATAGGTTGGTTTGTACCTTTATTTTCTCGTTTTTATGGCTCATTATAATGGGATTAATATGTGTTATATGTATAGTTATTATATATTGTAGTATCTGTATATGTTAAAATAATATGTAATATATGCTTATATAATATTACATATTATTTACATAGCATTTAATATAGAATTTATAATGTAATATATTATAAATTAGAATGTACATTCTATGAATATATAATATTTCTAGAATAAATATTCTAATGTTTATTTATGTTCTATAATATTTATAGAACATCTTTTATATATATGTTTAATTATTATGCATGCATGTCATAAACTACAGAGTGCTGGAAGGACATTTTGAGAGCAGAGCCCTGGGGTTATTCTGCCTCTGCCCCATCTTGTGTTTCTAATTTAGGTTAAAACAGAAAAAATAGAATAAAATTTTAAAAATAAAAAATAGGAAACCTTCAGTTCCATGTCTTTCGCCATTGAAAACCATCGAAGCCTTTTGCCATATAAGCGGTTTTCACATATGAAGAAAAGATTTCTTAATTGCATTTCTTCTTGTCATTTTTTTTTTTCTTTTCCTGGAAACACATGAGAATAAATTTACCTGACAATTAACAACAATCTGGGTCTGGTTTGTGTGCTAATAACTGTATGGAGCAGTAGGAACTCCCTCTTTGTTAGATATATAAATTCTGACAGGTATGAAAACTTCCCCTTGGCAGCTAACTGAGAAGTATTTCTCCTTGTTCAAAATAAAATATTTTTGCTAGTCTGTTTGGTTTTATTTTACTTGTCTAGAAAAATCTGTTTGGTGCGGGTTTGGGTGGTTTTTTTAGCAGAAGAAAAGGTTTTCCTGTGGTTTCCTTTATTTCTACTCATTTTTGTCTAGCAAAGTCATCCTCAAGATTTTTTTTTTTCTTTCCAAGGAGAGATTCTCCACGACTTTTCTCCCTTTATATTAGAGAAACTTCTTGATGGTGTAATATTTTTGTCTTGGTTGAGGCACATTTTATGCACATACTCAATATTTCAGCGCACAAGCTGTAAATTGAGGAGTACATAATTTACCCCAAACCAAAGAGGCCGCGAGCATTTTTATGGGTAATACATTGCGTGCGACATCTGCCAGGAGCCTTCCCATCACAGCACAGCTCTCCACAACACTTTATGAGAAGAAATAAAGAAATTTTAGGGGTGGAAAAGTAATTATCTCGCTGAGGATTTAGCTAGGACGGCAGGCTAAAACACTCTTGTAAAGGTGACACATTATCTTTAACAACTACATGTGGCCAGATCCAAAACTCTGGGGTTTTTTTTGTGAAAGTCTAACGGTTTGTTGGACAGGCAGAACCAAGTGAACGGCTAAAACAACATCATGAGGCTCTTTGTGATTCCTCAATATACAGCTCGATAAATGCAGTACTAAGATCTCAGATATCACCCATAGGTTATATACTTACGTTGCTGTGCGATAAAAATACTTGGATGTGGAAGAAGCAGATGGAGATAACATCAGATGGGCACGTTCCTCCATCATCAGTCTTCACCATGAGATAGCGGGGACAGATTGGAATTTTCAGGCTTGGACCCACTCGGTGCCCCCTGTGCTTAGCAGGTCTTTGGGCCTGCGCTAATTAAAACCAAACGAACTAATGGAAGGGAGTCCAGAATTGTTTCGTGTGGATGGCTGCGCTGCCTTGGCACAGAGCCAGAATTATCCCGTCATTATTCAGCATTCATCCCCCGATTGCTGCAAGATGTGAACTGGCAGGGTTAACAAAGCAGACACCGTGTATCAACATTGGGTAGTCAAAGCCTGTCCTTTGTGCCCCAAATCAATATTTATGATCATCAATTAGACGTAATGTGATAACCAGGCATTTGAAAGATCAGAAACAATATTTGTTGCTCTGTATGGCGCTGTAGGGGTTCTCAGTTGTGACTCCAGAAGGGCACAGGATTTGGGGAACTGCAACCATCTGGATACTTTTTGGCATCTGTTTTGTTTCACTTATTGGTCCATGCAGGTCTGTGCAAACAAAGAAAAACCCTCTAGCAAGATTTTGGCAACTTAATTGATGAAGATTTTAAGCTACTAATGTATGAGAACCGTTAATTTTTCATTTATTCCATTGCACAAAGAGAGTAGGCAGAACAAAGCAGTGATTAAAAGGAGTGGTACGTGGCATTTGCACCATGCGTTTTTCAAAGTTCAGAGTTACCACAAGTAGTAGCTATCCAGAGTACTAATGGCTGGAGTTTTTAGGTTAAAATGGAAGTATTTATTTTTAAAATGTATAAAAGTGTCTCTTTTTGATATTTTATTATCATAAATCCAGAGCATGAAGGAAATCGCAGTTTGATCTGGGTAGGTTGAAACAAGATATAGCAATCCCGTTACTCTATGTTTGCTACCTAATGGCTTATTAACAGCTATTATTTACAAATTAATTCACGTATTTTTCACATCTGCAGCAGTTTTTCCTTGTGTTATTTGCTTTTATAACTTGATATAGCAACTGTCCCTTAATTTACAAATTTCATTTTCACACATTGCTATTTCATACAGAAGTTCCTGGTTTTAAATGCTTGCATTAACATAAGAGCGAATTTTCCCTAACAGTGATATAGAGTTTTTCATTAAAAAAAGGTGATGTACCTTTCCTTCCCTCTTAGGGTTTATATAACCTAAGAGTGACTCAAGAATATATATGAAATACACAGTCTCTTGTTATTATAGAAATTATGGTAAGCTGACTGCATATTTTCCTGTGAATTTTAGGAGGGTTATTGCATAAATTTTGCTAGCACCTATGCAACTGCATCAATAAACAGTTTTTAATATCCCATCTTAAATATCCTGTGGAGGGCACTAAATGCTCTGGGACCACAAGAGAGATCTTTGCTTCATTGTGAAGAGTTGATTTTTACGTGTGCTCAGAGAAAATGAGAATGTACAGAGATATATAACAGTATTTTATGCCCAGAGTTGCCACAGAGCTAGAAAAAGCGGGCACAGGAGCCTATAATGGCTTTTGTCCGGCGTTGACGAGACGTTGCCTTTATTTGACCCTAGAATCCAGTACTTTTCTTGTAAGTCATACATACATTTGCACAAGACAAATTGCTGTAAAATCCTGCCAAACTTTACATTTCTGTGCACCTGCATGATGTTACCTCTGCTAAATTCTGAACCTGTTGAAGACAATTGAGAAGTACGTTACTATTTTCAGTGTAGTATCCCGTCTCAGCAAGGTCTAATTCCGTTATCTACATATGTATATACACATATACAGACCATGCCAACAGAGCACAGTCTGGCTTTGAAATAGAAAACAGAAGTTAAAGTTTCAATGCCATGAAAATAAAGACAAGCACTTTAATCAAAAATGTAATTAAATGCATTGTATTTAAATGGCTTTATAATTGCTTTTTGAGAATACAATTTTCCTCCTTTTTTTTTTTTAGTTGCAAATATTCTTTGCTATTCATAACAACATTTTGGCCTGAGTGTAGTCAAATAGAATTAATATTTTTTTCAGATCATCCTTAGATCAAATTAAATGATGCAAAAAGGAAAAATATCAGCCGCTGGTGGTTTATTTACTTTGCTTTTTGTCATTATTTTACACTTTCACTGTTAAGGTCTGAAAAGTATAATTTCAAAAGGTTAAAAACAGAAAGCAGAGAGAGATAGAAGCTGTATAGTATGATTTCTATTGAATTCTCAGATTTAAAAAAAAAATGTACTCCTACAGAACCTTTTATGAGTCCCAAGTTGTTGGGGATTTTTTAAATTTTATTTTAGTCAAAAATTAACTCTATCCCATTAATCCCAACTGTCCAAGGAACGTAAAGAGTATGATGTAGAAGTATTTAACATTCTCATGCATTTAGCACAACCAAATCTCACTTGGAGGGTCTTTTCTAACAGAAGGGGAATTGAAAATGAGGAAGAAGACCAAATCAATGTGCACTATGTAAAACCACAGCATATTCAGTATTTCTTGTAGTTATTGGGGTGTTTTCTGTTGGGTTCACAGACAGGGATGAAAATAAAGTGACTAACCCAGCTGTAGCCATATCTCCTGGGTTCCTGCTTTCCGTGGTTCATGGTTCTTTAACAGCAACATCAGTGGATATAGCACTGATTCACCACCTGTTTCTGCTTTTCCCTGTGTTTAGCTGCATTTAATCCAGAACTTTGGTTTTACTGCTGTCAACAAAATGGAACTTGTGATGGTTATAACTAAAACTTCATTTGGATATCAGTATGGTGAAAATTCACCATCATGGATAAGGTTTTAGCAAGAGTATATTGCAGCATCACTACCCCAAGTGCCATTGACTCTCCCCTTTACATTGTGGAGCAAAGGCATATGGAATCATTTTGGTTGAAGAGCCCCTCAGGATCATGGAGTCCACTCATAACCCACCTCTGGCACTGCCCCATGTCCCTGAGAACCTCATCTCTGTCTGTCCAACCCTTCCAGGGATGGTGACTCCACCACTGCCCTGGGCAGCCTGTTCCAATGCCCCACAGCCCTTTGGGCAAGAAATTGTTCCCAGATCCAACCTCAACCTCCCCTGGTGCAACTTGAGGCCGTTTCCTCTGCTCCTGGCGCTTGTTCCTGGGGAGCAGAGCCCGACCCCCCTGGCTCCAAGCTCCTTTCAGGCAGTTCAGAGATCAGAAGGTCTCCCCTCAGCTCCTGTTCTCCAGCTGAACCCCCCAGCTCCCTCAGCCGCTCCCATCACACTTGTGCTCCAGCCCCTTCCCCAGCTCCGTTCCCTTCTCTCAACTCACTCCAGCACCTCAAGGCCTTTCTCGGCCTGAGGGGCCCAGAACTACCCCCAGGATTCACGGTTTTTCCTCCCCAGGTCCCAGCACAGGTTCAGTCACTGCCCTGGGCCTGCTGGCCACACCAGTGCTGGTCCCAGCCAGGATGCTGTGGCCTCTTGCCCACCTGGGCACACGCTGGCTCGTGTTCAGCCGCTGTCACCAACACCCCCAGGGCCTTTTCCACCGGGCACTTTCCAGCTGCTCTTCCCCAGCCTGCAGCGTTCATGGGGTTGTTGTGACCCAAGTGCAGGACCCGACACTTGGCCTTGGTGAACCTCAGACAATTGGCCTCAGCCCATCGATCCAGCTGGGCCAGATCCCTCTGTATGGCCTTCCCACCCTCCAGCACATTTCCCTTGACACCATGTCACTTGGCTCATCCCAGTTTCCCCTATGGATTCACTCACAGAGAAAAGCCTCTGATCTCTAAGACATTATGGGCATGAACAAATTACCCCTTGCATCCCTTCCTGTGAAAAATACCCCAGAAGTGTGAACCTATCCACTGATAAACAAATTGCCATGATAAAAATTACAATGGTGGTTTGTGGATTTCAGAGATAGACAACTCAAAATTATTTATACGATGAAGTGAAATTACTTATAGGAAGGAAAGTGATATTGTAGAACAAAAAAAAGATCACATTTTAAAATTAATTTTTTTCATTAAGTTAGAATTATATTAGGTAATTTACATATATGCCTTTCTCACTCTAGCTGTTTCCAGTCTTCAATTAGCTTAATTTAACCAGAAATCTCTAGATAGGTCACAGCTCTCAAGTTTAATAAAAAATGAGTGAGTCAGGCTTAATAGAATTCATAAGTTACCCATGTTCTTTGCAGTAGCACATACATTATTTAGATCTGAGTGATGCTCTACACATTTAACCATATTTAGGCAACTATTTGCACTAGATATAGTGTCCCTGTGTGAGTATCTTTCAAGATATAAGACAGCTACTCGCTTAACCCACTGGATTGCTCACCAAAGCAAAAACCAGGTCCTGGATATTGATGACTTGTATTAACAGTTTTAATGACAGAAGAATACTGCACGGAATAAACTAGAAAATCCCTAATTACTTTTAATGTTCCCTGAACTGCTCTAAAGGAAGGTAAAGAGGCAAAAAGACAATTTCTATAAAGTATGTTCTGAAGTGTTTTGAAATAACAGATTTATTTGTTCAGTCACTGAGGAGAATCTGTCTTACAACACTTGCTGCCAGTAATTTCAGTAGAAGTTAAAGGTGCCTCCATTCTGAAAATAAGATCCT
Organism: Pampusana beccarii; assembly: GCA_013399365.1. Lineage (NCBI taxonomy): Eukaryota > Metazoa > Chordata > Aves > Columbiformes > Columbidae > Pampusana > Pampusana beccarii. The sequence goes on from VWYH01007284.1 coordinate 58,259, forward strand.
CTCCCTTTTAACTCTTTTTATGCCTTGTTTTACACTGAGAAGGCTCCAGTAACAAACAGTACACAAACTCACTAGTGAGGCATCACTAGAGAACTAGATTACTAAAAAGATCTGGTTTTAGATGTCAAAGCCAAAAACGAAGCTACAACCTGCAGCTTCACCCATGCAGAGCTCTGCTCTTCATTTAAACCAAGATATTTTATCCCAAAGATTAGGGTGTTTCTGTTAGTATCAAGGCTGATACAGTGTAGACTGAAATCAGAGGGATTCATGCATCTGAATCTTGAAAATACTGAGCACAGTAGCAGCTGAAGAGATTTGGCACATGTAATGAATCATTCAGTCAACATTCAGGATTACCCTGTCATTACCAACTTGTGACGGATTTCTTAGTGAAGTCCGTATACCACACTGGATCATCCCTTGGTATTTATATCATTACAGAGACTGGGAAAAATGATGCCTTGTTATGATAATGTCATTTCAGTCCTGGCAAAGAAGAAATCTAGACAGGCTGATGAAGTAATACTTGATTTCTCTTGTACTTATGAGTTTAATGCTTATTTATCTGTAAGCCTTATGACATAAATAAAGCTAATATTGCACACGACAATACAGATCTGTGGTACTGAAATTTTTAGGAGGGCTGCCCAAATGTGCATAGTAATACTGCCAAGTGGTGTAGCAATGAAATAACTGAATTTCTTCCAGAAATTACAATGGTTTCTTTTTTTCTACTCAGAATGAGGCATGTCTTGGTTACACAATTTTCAGAATGTGATACAAAAAAATGTGTACTCCAAGAAATCCAAATCAGAATGAAATTGTATTTAAATGAATTTTTTTTCTGTATAATAACTTCATTATTTTGTCAAAAGTTTATAGAGTAATTGAACGTTTACAAAAAGGGTGGGCTAACCCCTTTGATCATGTGTCTACAGGAGATGCATATTGATTTATGAATTAGGTTGCATGTCAAAACTAATTTAAACATTCCACTTCCATGTGCTACAAACTAAGTCTCTATCCTAGGAAATTCTTTATGTGGTTAGAAGTGTATTACAGAGTAATGAAGAGTCAAAGCCCGTATTTGTAAACCAATATGCAAAGAAAGATGGCAAAGCTAGAAAATGACCAGGTGTTGATGGTCTCATTGAGAAAAGATGTTCCATACATAAAACCCAATATCCTAATTAGGGAAAAAAAAAAAAATCTATATCCTGTAAAGGCCTCTGCAGGGAAATCAGCTTTCACAGGAGGCACCTATGGATCAATAAGAAATGCACCGGTACTTCATATAGCACTGGAGGTCTATAGGAACCATAAAATACCATCTGGCCATATCACTCAATCCCTTCATAGACTGGCTTCTTCTCCAGTGACCATCTGCTATTTATTACATATATGGAGAGCAACTTCACCTCCTTTCAGGCTTTGGCTTGCTTGGACGTAAAGAAAAAGAAAGAAGAAGCACTCACTTTACAAATATTCCTGTGACTTCTCCTCAGCATCTGTTCCATCTGTAATCACTCCTTCATGAAACATGGTACTGCACCTGTATGCAATGCACTATACAAGGTCTAAACATAAGGACATAATAAGGACATAATAAGGACACATAAGTGTCTGGCATAAGACTAATAATTCCCAGTAACTACGGAAAATGTTCTTCCCCATACATCTTACCATCTGCCTTTTCCATGGGCTTCAAAGTGGTAAATTGTTGCATAATCGTCAAAACAGGAGACAGGCAAAGTCCTACAAAATGAAAGTCAATACATCTTTTTTAGCTTTTATTGGTGCCAGGAACACGTTATTAAGGCTTATAACACAAAAACTGTTGTTCTTACGGGTAGACCAGATGTACAAAATCATTACTTTTATTCTTGTTGCAATACAGTATGGAGATTAATAAAAGTTTCATAAAATGATGCTGATAACACTTTGTTTTCTGTTAGCAATAGCATATGTATACGAGTCAGGGAAGAAAGAAACATGAGGCAAATGATTTGACCATTAAGTTAAAGCATCTAATAAATGAAATTGCAACTATGACTCAAAGCTACTTTTTCAGAGCCAACTTCTATTATATAAGTCATTTCAGCTCAGCTCCTCAAATGTACAAATCCATTACACTTCATACAGGTTTTTATTGTTACGTAAATAATACATGATTTATTAATTTAATGGCAAGAGTTGTGTTAATATAAAGGATAATACTACTCTAGGTTGTTCAGTACGTGGCAAAGGGACTCGAGATTGTTCAAAAGCAGGACGGAGCAAATCTGTTGAATCAGTATTGTTGACAGTCAGCAGCAAGACCAAAAAGTGGGGAAAATGCTGGTAGAGTCTGAACTGGAAGAATAATGTTCAGTCAGAAATAAACAATACAATGTGCTTAAGGATAAAATATATTTCCTTTTGGCATTTGGTGGGCAGAAAAATCCATCCTACTGGTACGTTTCGGCACTTAAAAGGAGCTTAGACGTTCTTTTATCTACATCGGGAATTTTTTTCAGCCAAAGTCATGATGCCATTTTTGTGACTAAACCAACAAACAAACAAAAAAGAAAAACAAGCACAGACACACAACCAAAATAAAACAACAAAAAAACACCTTTAAGCAATCAAACTTGCCAAGGAAAAATGTTTGGATTTAAAATTCAAACCTTCAGGGAGAAAAACTTCACCCATAAGTACCAAAAAACCTATGGGCAGTACTATCGGATTTGAATGTAACATAAACCTGTCAGTTGGAGAAATTGTGTTTTCACATTGTGCTTTGCTGGACTATATGCAGAGACTTCAGCAACCTATACAATATAACATGTAATTGAAAAATTCGGCTTAACAGTATTAGCAGAGTTAAATACTCGATAGAGAAAAAGTTCACAGATCCACTATATATTTGATTTAAATATATATAATAGTATTGCCGGTAGTGGTGAAAGTAAACTTGAAAAATATTCAAAGTTACTGAGGTATATTTTTTATACTTACGTGTTAGGAGCATAAACCAAGTAGAATACTTCTCTTGCTCAAAATTTGCCTATGCCACAAACAAATACATTTTTGGGGAGGTTACGTTAGAGGACAAACTTAGGTTAATGCTGATCTACACGAGCTATTTATATTTTTTAGATTTTCTGAAAAGGCAGAAAGCTTTTTAGCAGAGCACAGTACCAAGGAAAAATACCAAATCATTTGTATTTGTAACAATAAGAATGATCACTGAAGCACTTACAATCCCCTTTACTGTCTAGTGTTTTGTCAAATGATTTAAAAATGACTCATGTAATTTAAATTCTCTATAAAAAAACAGATACTTGTGGTGTTCTCTAAAGTTTCTAGCAGCAAGATATGATTGCAACATGATTTGTTACACGGAGCAAAACAATTGATCAAACCTGCAGAGTTCCCCAGAGCCATCAGTCACACAAACACCTGAGCAGGAAAAAAACACAGACTCACAAATGCTAAGTTATGCCTGCACCTCGGTGTGGGATGAACAAACTGCTGAAAAAAAAAGTTGCAAACAGAACTTTATATCAAAAAAATAAGAAATTTTAAAAGGTAAATTTTTTTTTATTTTTTTCTCAATAACAGTATCTCAAGGGTGCAGAGAAGGCAATTAACAAAAAGGACACAGCTGAAGTCAGGCATACCTGTACAAGTTATGTGGAATCATCACTTATCAATTTACATTCAAATTAAATGGAAGTTTCTGGCAAGCAGTAGAAAACAGACCGCGGTAATTCAGGGTTCTGATGACACCTGCAGTTTTCAGCGGTTAGTCGTACGCAGTGTCCTAAACTCTTGTTAAGTGCTGTAGTTGCCCCATCGCTTCCCACATATTTGGGAGACTTGTTAGGAAATGTCTGGAGCACAGAGGGGTTGAGGTTGGAAGGGACCTCTGGATGCCCTCTGGTTCAACCTCCCCCTGCTCAAGGAATCACAGAATGTCCTGAGCTGGAAGGACCCACAGGATCATGGAGTCCAACTCCTGTCCCTGCACAGGACACCCCACAGGTCACACCGTGTGTCTGAGGACATTGAACTGCAGGAGGTTCAGAGCAGCAGAAATTATATTAAAAACGAAGCCTGTAGTCGGCATTCCTCGAAGAAAAGAGGTGTCTTCAGAAGAACTCACTCTTACCTGTTTCTCCCAGCAGAAGTACCTGATCTGCAAACTACAGTTTGCATGAAGTGGAGTATGAAGTGATTATTTCTTTATTAGTGAATCAGTAGCCAGTCATTAATATTAATGTCAAGGCAACACGTCAAATATCCATGTAAAAAACGCTCAGGCATTTCTACTGGCGTTGACAGAACAATACACATATACGGATGTAGATGTTGTAGAGAATAACACCACCAGACATATTGGATGGATTTGTACTTTCCCATTTCCTGGCAAAGGTGCTCGGTTCTGTCCGCTGACGTCACCAGGAGGTAGAATACTGCAAGATTAAGGTCTAAATTTATATCTATTTAAAACACATTTCATATAGCTTCAGAATTCATTCCGGCCTTGACTTTGTGTGCAAGTGCCCTCAGACCCTGGCAACTGGCAAGGTCTCCTTAATTTAGCAGATTTGCAACCTTGTCAAAGGCCTCTCTCAGTTTCCAAGTGCCCTATCTTTCATTTTCATAATTGGTAGTGCAGAGAAGACTAAATGCAAAGTCAGGAAATTAATTTAGATACGATGCCTTGGTCTGCATTTCTTTAATTCAGGCTGATGTACTCAATTATGGGTCACTTTCAGTGATATTGGACCAGAACCATGTAACTAAGGAGGCCAAAAGCTAAAGCTCAGGAAGAAATAGTTTGACCTGTCAAAACAGCAGAATCCATTCTGAAGGATTTATATTCAGCCATAAAGTTAAGTCACAGAAAGAATTAGTATATATAAATCCCTATTTACAGCAAGAAAGTGAGGTACATAACAAATTTTAAACATGTAATTCTAAGCCTGTATAACAAGTGCTTAGTGTTAAATGGAAGATAAAGAGCTCTCCTGAATTAGAGCCCTAACTGGGATGAAAAAATCACTTTTTCCTTTTACCTTTAATACCTCATGACCTGGGAAAATAAAAAGATTCTGTATCCTGTCCTGAAGAAGAAGAAATGGGTCCTGGGTGTTTATAGCAGAAGTGTTGAATGGACACCACCATGGCTCTCTATTTTAAGGATATAAACACATCTTTGTGCGTTAAAATTATGAAATGTGCTTGGACTTTGTGCCCTTTTTAAACCTGTTTGGTGTTAAAAAAAAATTAAGTCAGCTTCTTAATATCCATCAGTTTTCTTATTCTGAGGACCTCGTAGCAGCCTCTGAAAAGGCCCATTATTTGGAACCTGAGAGCCAGAAAAATTTAGATCTGTTAGAATATAAAGGGTTTGGGAGGGAATTATCTTCCCAAATATCAAAAATCCCATACTGGTCAGCAAAATCTCAAAACTGAGTTTGGAGTTTAACAAAAGCTAGAGAGAGAGAAAAAAAAGAAAGGGGGGTGGATAGAAAATAAGAACTGTGTTAGCTCTGAAGTTCATGCATGTATATTAATAGGAGGAAATTCAGCCCTCACTCTATCCAACCCCGGTGCTCATTTTCAGTGTCTGAACTCTGTGACAGATAAGCACTAATTTCTGAGGAGTGCTCGTATGGCAACTGTTAAAATGGCAGATCCCTTACTCTTGTGTTTATGTTAATAACATTTAGTGGCCTTAGCAATCACTGTGATTTCCCATATGGAATGAGAAGAGTGTAATGCTACGTTCCTAGTTAAAGTTTATTGAGCAGGCAGGATATTAGAAGTCAGAACTGATGAATTCAAGGTATAAACAGTCAACGCTGTTGTTTGGGGTTTTTTTCTTTCATTTTTTTTTTCCACACAGTCTCGTCTCGCAAACACTTTGGCACATATCCCTATTAGCGCGCTCATTTCTGATCACCGTTGTTTCTTTTACTTCCCTTTGTGAGTTTGCACCTTTACATTAACGAATACATTAAGTACTCATGGCTTAGTCGCGATGCGTCGGCAGAGTCAGATTGAACTCAACAGTTCAATGTTAGGCCTTTAAAGGGACCATCAGTCGACCCGGAGCATATAGACCTTTTAAAATGGTTTTCAGTTCACCAATAGCGAAAGATTTCAAATTATAATGTAATTTAAAAATGGTGACTGATACACAGACTCAAGTGTTTTGTTTTGTTTTGGTTTCACACTAGAGATAAAGGGGCGTTTATTCTCTTTTTTCTTTGTATCTATCTTAAGGGCAAGATCAGCAAGGGAGTAGTCTATAATTTAGGTAAGCCCATTTCAGATTCCTTGGGGAAAAATTGGTAACTAAGTGGAAAGTACATTTTTAACTATCCCAATCTAGGTAGAAGTATCTTCTAATGTCCGCCTTGCTCAATAAACTTCTACTAGAAATGTAACAATCTATTCCTATTATTACTTATGGGACATCAAGGCAATTACTGGCCCCGTGATATGCTGTTGCCATAGCCAGAGGAATAAGGGATCTGCCATCATAGCAGTTGCCATATGAGCACTCATTAGAGTTACTAATTCGTCACAGAATTGGAGTGGGAATGAACACCTGGAGTGTGACTTGATAGTGATAGAGCTCTATTCCAATAATGAGCCCACTGCCTTAATTTAAGTCTTTTTTGTAATTTCAGGTAGCTTAAGAAGACACCGCTTTCTGTCAGTGTTGAAAACATAACTGTATGTATTCATGATTTATTTAAGTTTTTAGATATATGCATATTATATATATAAAATAAGATAGCTTACTACTTGAACATGACAGCGAAACAACAGAAAGAGCACAAGTAGGCTATGTGGGTTTGCTACCCTGCACATAAGGGCAAATCTGCCCCACGGAAATTATTTTTATCACATAAAAGTAAAGACACAATCAAGCTAAAGACGATTTAATAAAAAGACATACCAGGAGCACCAAACATCTTGACAGACTCCAGAGAAAGGCTGGGATGCATTAGACCATGAAGCTGTGGTCCTCTCGCAGACCGCAAGATCTCCTTCTGCACGCACTGTGTCTCATTTAAATAGCCCAGGGCAGTGGAGTAAACACACTGACACCTAAATAAATTAGGCTTCTCAATTTCTGCTTCCCTTCAACTGCTCCTGAAATATCTTCCTTCCTTAGAGCAACTGATGGATTGTTTAACTCCAGCTGACAGCTGTACCTGAAATCCCATCGGATTTTACTGTCATCTCATACTTAAAATGCTTCTCTGTCCACCTATATGAACAACATTTTTCATTAAGGCTGTATAGATCCTTCTTTCTCCACAGTCTACCTTACAGCAAGATGTCTCTTGGTGTTTTTACATTTATGTTCTAGTCGCACTGGCAGAATCCATTGGCTGTCACCAAATATCACTGTAATCCCATTCCTATTCTCTTTTTCTGGGATTCCTCCCATTCACCTCAGACAACTGAATTCCTCCATGGCAGTCAGTGCCTGAGTAAAAGGATTATACCCGCTACTTCTCCAAGAAGGATGGGGTTTATCCTCCTCTGACTTGAAAGATCAAGAAATGCACCTTCTTTTTCTATGGATGCAGTTATAATCTCTATTGAATAAATAGGACAGGTGATGTGCCAAATGAATGGAGGTTATAATGGCAGATGAGAATAAATGCAATTAAAACAACAACAAGTTTGAAGCATTGAATTATTTAGATTTTTGCAGTTAAACCTCTGTATGTTTGTGACATTTTCTGCTATCTTCAGCTGCTTCCAGTTATAACTTGTGATTCTTTGTGTTCAATGTCCAGGTCTACTCAACTCCACAAAGGCTTCATTCTGTTGTGCCCAGAGATTATGTTTAAAGCCATCTACTCCCACAAGGCATCCCAGAACAGTAGGATTATTTTTGCTTCCTATTTACTCTACCCAGATTGAATCTTGCACGTGTTACAAAGGAGATCATACCTGTATGATTATATTCTTCTCTGAGTTCTCTTCAGTTTTTAGTGCAGGTTTTCTAAACAGTTGAACATTTATGACATCAGTTAAAGGAACCAGTGATATTAATTTAAAAGGAAAAGCCAATCCATTATTTATTATGCCAGTAGGATCACTAGGCTAGAGAGCCCAGTATACCATTTATACTGGGTTCTTCATGTACAGAGCATTTATCCATCCCAAACTTGCCACCTTCTTTTCAAACAATCATGCACATCCAGCATATTTTTTTTTTCCACCTAACAATAGTCATACATTTACATAACTGCATTTCCATGGAGAGCTCACCCATGTTCCCTATCATTTTTACATCAGATACAGCCATAAAACCATTGAATTAATTCTGGTATGTGTCAATTTAGTATTTTTTTGCCATGGAATGATACGCTACACCAAAAGGGCTGAAGTTCCCACAGGAGTAAGGTCATGCACTCAGATGTATACAACCATATATTAACACATGGTAAGGTGAAAGAAGGGTCGTGCTGTATTTATTTTAGAAGCAAAAATAAAATAAAAATATTTTTATAAAAGTCAAACAAAACCAGCCAAACAACAATAACAAAACCCAATACGTATTCAATTCAGAGTAAAGAAGAGTACTATATTTCTAAAATTTGCACATCTTTCAAAAAGTCTGGGGAAATCTATGAAACAGTACGGGTTTATAATTAATCTCTGCTTTCAGACTTTGAGAGAAAAAAAGAAAAAAAAAGAAGACGGCAGTTCCATATCTTGAGGGAAATCCTGTGGCAATAAGTAGCATAATTTGGAGTACCAAAATGAAACTAACTCTTCTTATGGACAAAGAGAATTCCCAGGAGAAAAGTTCAATTTTTAGTTCATTTTTAACCCGGAATTACAGGCAGTCTGAAGGTGTTATGCATCTAAGATTGCTGTGAAGGCAAGACCACACAATAAAAAATTGGAAGGGGATTAATGAAAGGAGAAGGTTATTAGTACTGCCAGCCATGCTTGTTGGAGGTGATGTTAGAGCATGAACTGTTAAGAAGGATGTTTCTCCCTTGAAAATCTACTCAAGTTGTCAGGAAATACAAAGTACCGCAGTCTAAGGACCATCTCTGTGATGAAGCAAAGGAAGACAGATGAACTTGAAGGCTTATTGAGGAGAGAAATATGAGTCAGTGCACTCTCTATAAACATTGCCTGCTGGGGTTTTTTTTGTTTGGTTTGGTTTTATTTTTTAATGTATGAGCTAGAACTACTCACAGGCAAACTAACAGTGACAATAAAAATGGAATAGCATGTCAAAGCTGTCACGTAACCACTGCTACACAAAGTTAGAAAATAGGTGCACAGAAGGCAATTCTTCAGTTTCAGAAGTTCAGCACACAGTGTGTCAGGTTGGGGTTTTATTTTTGGGGGGACGGAGGTGCTGTTTCCTCCTCACATCAGAGTTTCCAGCTCTATTTATGACATTTAACTTTATTAAGTGAACTGAGTCTGTAGGCCTGCTAAGACCGAAGTGTTCTTTGATATAAAATGCGTTGCAACACAGAAATCATTATGACCTTTAGGAGAAAGGGGATACGAGGATTTGGGGCCTACTCTTCTGGACACACCTGATTCCAATTCCTCAGCTCTTTTCAAGGTCCTTAGTAACCCAATAAACATTCCTATGTACTTCTGATGTAGCCTATCCTGAATTCATAACCCAAAAAAATTTTTCCATCCCTGGAGCAAATCTTTAAGATATTTAAAAGAACGGGTGATAACTGGCCCTTCTCTTGTAGAAAAATTGAAACTTGCACATTTAGAGTAAGGAAGAAATTGTAAAAGCGTATTTTTCAACACTCCTAATAAATCAAAAGCACTGTAGCAGTTGTCATTATCAATCATACTAATTAGAATTCTGTAACAATAATTATGAGTGAATCAATAAATGCATAAGAAAAGTTAGATTAATACAGTTAATGAGATCTTTACAGTCCTTAAGAAGAAGTCTAGAAAATTCAGAAGTTGCATTCTGATACGTTTCTATGTGAAATTTCTGTGCATTGATATGGATTCCGACAATAAATACCCAGTTGAAGCCCCTTAGAGATTTTCCTCTAAAACTAAGCTAGATTGATCAGACTTTTATACAAATGGTAACAGGTACATTTAAATCTCTGTGGAGGTCTTCTTGCATCTTTTTCTATCACTTCGAAATAATACAATAGCTCTTGCTGATGTCAGCATGGTGGGTTCACCTTGTCTGGCCGAGGTGCCCAACAAGCCGCTCTGTCATTCCTCCTCCATCCACAGGACAGTGAGAGAAAACATGATGAAAAGCCCTTGGGATAACAAGAGAGACATCACCTACCAATTACTATCATGGGCAAAACCAGTCTTGACTTAGGGAAAATAGTTTAATTTATTGCCAACATATTGTAACAGAGTAGGATAGTGAGAAATAACACAAAATTAAAAATATCTTCCCCCCACTCATTCCTTCTTCCTAGGCTCAGCTTCTCTCCTGACTCTTCTACCTCTTTGCTCCAAGTGGCACCAGGGGATGGGGAAAGAGGGTTGGGGTCAGTTCATAACGTGTTGTCTCTGCTGCTCCTTCCTCCTCACCCTCTTCCCCTGCTCCATGGTGGGATGCTCCCATGAGATACAGTCCTTCATGAGCTTCTCCGACATGGGTCCTTCCCATGGGTCACAGTCCTTCGAGAACTGCTCCAGTATGGGTCTTTTTTATAGGGTGCAGTCCTTCAGGAACAAACTGCTTCAGTGTGGGTCCCCCATGGGCCATAGGTCCTGCCAGAAAGTCACCTCCTGCATGGACTTCTCTCCACAGGCCACAGTCCCTGCCAGAAGCCTTCTCCTGTATGGGCTCTCTATGGGCTGCAGCTCCTTCAGGGCACATCCACCGGCTGTGGATGGATCCACCATCCGCTCCACCGCGATCCTCCACGGGACAGCCTGTCTCCTCATGGTCTTTTCCATGGTCTGCAGAGGAATCTCTGCTCCGGCACCTGGAGAACATCCTCTCCGTCCTTCTTCACTGACCTCAGTGTCTGCAGAGTTGTTTCTCTCACATTTTCTCCCTCCTCTCCCACACCTGCTGCACAGCAGTTTTCACCCTTTCTTAAATACGTTATCACAATGTGGTTGATGAACTCAGCTTTGGCCAGCATCGGGTCCACCTTGGAGTCGGCTGGAACTTCAACACAGGGGCAGCTTCTGGTGTCTTCTCAGAGAAGCCACCCCTGCACCCCCCGTGCTACCAAAACCTTGCCACACAAACCCAATACAATACAGACAGCAATAGTAACTTGAAATTTTAGTTCCCAACACCATAATAATGAGTCCTCTGTATTTTCTTAATCATCCCTGAGGCAGCATAAACCTTAGAGGGACAAGCACTTCCTTGCACAAGTCCTTCTGCTGAAAATATCTCACAGGAAAACTCCTAGGACTTCTTTTACTTTGTTTAGGTTTCTAGGCAGCCTGTAGGTTTAGGAGATTCTTTTCCACTCACCTCTTTCATCCATTTTTCATTTTTTACTAATAGCAGACATTCTTGTTCTGCAGCATGACATTTTTTGGTACTGAAATTCAATTCATCCCAGTTTTTGAGCTCACGTGGTTCTTCCTGTGCTTTAACATCTAATGACAATGACTCTTCTTTTGTCATCCATGTGTTTAATTAGTGCACTCCTACTGTTTACGGTCCTTGATGAAATTGTAAATCATTGCCTTTCTAAACTATAATCAATAAATACAGTAGCTTGCGTTCTCTTGAGAAATGACTTAAATGGGTTAATGTATAACACCACTTTGCCAGCAGTACATCCGTTTTCCATATTGCTTTGTGGCCATATGTATCTTTTTAATAAACATACAGATATTTTAAAAGTTCAGAAATGGTTACACAAAATAATAATACTAGCTAGATCTTATTTTGTCTGTGTTGGCATCTCTAAATTCACAAACAGAATCACACTGGCTGCTCACAACTTCTATACTCCTGAAGATATAGGAAAGATTTTGGCTAAAGTGTTTCTATTTCAGTTCAACCCATCAGTATCTAAAGAATTTTAAAATGACGTATTACTTGTACATTTTTTTTTCCCCTTTAAAGATTTTCTCTCGCTTTAATGACCAGTGTGGAAACACTTCCTTTCCCCAGTCACAGCAGGATTGCAGCACTCGTGGACAGGCCGCAGTGGGAAACCACCCTACATTGCTCCTGTCTCTTCTGCTTTGCCCATGAGGTGGGGAAACCATCTTGTTCTCCCATGCCTTAGTTTCCCTCAATGCAAGCTGAAAATGACGACATAGTCCTTTTTTTCTATAACGTTGTGAGATACAAGGATGAAAAGCGATACTGAGACACATCTTCCACACCTGGAGGACCACTGCAGCTCTCTCTTTATGATTAAAATAGAGGAGGTGGGACAGTAATGAGCTGAAGCTTGTGAATACCCAGTCTCTAAGAACAAAGTCATGTATTTCTAAAGGCATTCTTGATTTGATTTCCGGTAAACAGCTATTGAAATTTTGACTGAGAAACTCAGCAATCCCTAAATACTGTGGCTTTCTGGAATAGCGTAGTGTAACAGCTTCAGAATTCCCATTCAGTTAAGGGAAAGCCATCTTCGAAATGAAGCCTAGCACATAATAGGCAATACTAAAACAGCTCACAATTACTGTAATTTAACATTTAACTCACATTCAGCTTATAGAAAAAAATAAAGACCTAGCTACTCATGCTGTATACCTTTGTGCAGCTTCCATTAAAACATGTACAAACAACCTTGTTATGTGAGGCACAAAACCACTTTCCTAAATGTCATATTAAGCTCATTACCAGGAGAATGAGAAAGCTCTCTAATGTGATTGCTCTTTCTTCATAACAAAGGCAAAAATTACCCGTTCCTCAGAGTCTCAAATGAGTTGTGATTGGAGTTAGATGAACTGATGCTGATGAATATTAACTTGCACTGGCTACGTGTGTAAAAAGGCATCTTAAAATGTATAAGTTTGATCTGTACCAATAACTTCTATTCATCTGGTGAAACTCTTTCTTCTGTTACACACTTCGAGATTCATCTGAAGTCAATGACAAGCACACACAAAGCAAGTTGTAGCACAGCATTGGTGACATATTTCATCGTTTGAAAGCTAAAAAACGTTGCCAATGATAATGATATTGGCATTTATCGGCTCAGCTTGAGTAAATTGAGCTGTGTCTTCAGATTGCTCACTGCTCAACTATAATGTGAGAAGAGCCTTTTAGTTTCCAAAAAGATTAGGTCAGAACAACAGGTTTTGTCTCATTTGTGCATGTATATATAAACTGCATTGCTAAAAGGAATTCGCAGAAGTGATCCCAGCAGGGACCACCTCTTCAGATACAGTGGCGTTTCCCTAACTGGGGCAATATAGAAATACTGCATTTGGAACCCAGTCCGGATGGCCCTTGCTTGCTGCCCATATAGCTGTGGCCTATTCACATTCATAGGTCCTAGATACAGCAGATTTGTAGCAAAGTAACAAATAAATCCAGAGAAACTGGAGCACTGCTGACAAAAAAAATGTGTTGATGTCACAGAAAACCCTCAGTGACCATAAGCTTACATTGACCCAGAAAGCTACTATGTTGATGTGCACTATAACAGTCCGGAAGAAAATACAGGGATGGTTTTACTCTAAAAGGTTTCACCTAAACTGTCAGTTTTGGGAGAATATCTGAGCAGGACCTTAACAAAGGGATGGCACTTCCATCTCCAGAAATGATGCAGTTGACCACAGGCCAACAAAGACCCACCTTCTCCTCACCTTGTTGTTTAGAGTTGTGCTGCCACAAGCTTTTTTAGTATCTCGTCCGGTTACTTCGCCATTCTGGTTAAATTTTTCATCCTTTTTCTCCCTTACCTGTGCAGATTGCAAGAACCACCCAAAAGTTTTTCTCATACCAGATGCTTGTAGACAGCACAGCTCAGTAAAGTCTCTTTCTCTCCAGAGGATTCTCTGCAAGGAAATAATATACAGATTGCTCTTTGAGGGGGTATGATAAAAAATACATATATACACGTGTATATATATATATATATATGCACTAAGAGACATGGGGAGGGGCCTGGCAGTCAGGAGAAAGTAACAGGAAAAAAGGATAATTTTTTTGACTTTCGCAGCTGTGAAGGAGGCAAAAGGCCAAAGATCATGTGAAAGCATAACCTAAAAACACTAAGAAGAGTCTTATTTATCCTTTATTGTGCCTGTGTTCACTTTTATCCAATTGTCTCTTTGATGCAACAATGTACTGTTAGTAAAATGAGACCTATTATTCAGATAAGATATTTAATGACTATTAAACATCTAGGTCAGGACCACAGTGCCATGATTTTTCTTGATTTCCGGCAATATCCTTTCTTATTTGATGTCTGCTGTGGCATAAAGTTATAAAACCGCGTTTTTTAAGAAGATAGCAAAAGCTACAGAACAAAAACTGAAAAACCATCTCTGAATACTTTTCAAGATAGAGCTGTACAAATTGTCAATGGTTCTACAACTTTTCAGGCAAAACACAAAATCTTTGAAAGTCTTTGGTTGGGGTTTGCATATTTTTCACTTTATGCTAAGCTGCTCCAAAAATATTTTCACAATATGGGATCCTGTAATTCAAAGCAAAAAAAATCTGCTGTGACAGTCAAAAATTGAGGTGAGTACAAAACCCACTAACAGTGTCTGATTTTAGAATAGTCTATCACCTCAAGCTGTTGTGACTCTTCTTACTTGTGACATAGTTTATAACAAGCTGAAAATAATAAGTATCAAGCAGAGTCAGATGAAAATGCAGACTGAGACAAAAAATGTATCCCCATATTCAATATAATTAGGTCTGCTATGTGCTAACCATAGAAATGAAACTAGTAATAAAATAAGAACGTTCTTTTCCGTGACATAATGAGCAACCTGCATATTTTAATAAGCACTAACTTAATGAGTTTAGAAGCAATGAAATCCTTTACTTGTATTAGGAATATAGCAGAATTATATTTACCTCAGGTGTATTTCTCTTCCAGTGTAACTATAAAAATAAAAGGTAAAATAAGGGAAAACAGTTAGGCTAATATATTTATCCCAGAAATAAAAGTCATAGCATATTTATTCTTGAGAAATTTATAAAAAAACTTACCAAACAGATATGACAAATGCTGTACATTAAAATACTATGTTGTTTGTATTCTGAAAGAAAGGAAGAGATTAATGAGATGTAATTTGACTACACAGGACAAGTGCCTTCTGTAGAATACTAGCCTAGCCAGGGTAAAACAGCATTTTTGCATTAAAAATCAATGCATCTATGCAACCATTTCTGTTATTTGAAGAAGTGCTGAGGTATCATATTTGAAACCACATTTTTTTAAAAATAGCCACTCTTTAGTTTGATTCTTCAGTGAAAGTGGAAATCCCCCTGTTTCTCATAGCTCCATCGTGCAAGACAGATACGTGATGGGATTATCTGCCAGAGCCATGGTGGTGTTTTGCACTCCTTATATTATACAAATTGGTAATCTTTCTTTTTCTTAACTGTAAAAAAAACAACAACAACAAAACAAAACAAAACCAACACCAAAGAGCATTTCTCAATCCATGGGAAGAGAAGAAAATCTAAACATGTAAGTACTTCAAGAGAAAAAGACCAATTTTGTTTGGTGCTGGCAGTGCCCTCCCTTGTCCGGTGTCCAAATCCCGACCTGCTGTATGTCACCATAGTGCTACTTACTGGCTGAAGTTTTGACCCTAAACATTTCAGTTTTCCAATCACATCTTTATTAATTTGTGAGATTTTTCACTATGTTTAACAATGGTGGGGTTTGAATTTTTGAAATGTTTCGGAGTAGGTATGTGTCCACTTGCCATACAAATACAACTGGATAATATTTTCCCCTTTAAAAATGTCAGATTGATATCTAATGATTTTCCAGAGAACTTTTTCCCTTTATGTTCAGTTTGTTCAGCGTAAGATTTGCACACCTTGATTTCCAGACAAGTTTTGACTTGCTGTTTTTCTCATCCCGTTGATCCTGACAGTTGCACTAAAATGAACTACATTACCACTTTACACTTAAATAAAGTATAAAAGCTTTCCTTCATCTCAGTGAGAGAAAAATTGAGTTCTAAAACTGGCCCTTGTTCCACAAAAATCATACAGAGAGATATCAGCTATGCTATCTGCAATTCTAGTCTTTCTTTTCTCTTTCTTTCTTTGTTTCTTTCTCTCTCTCTTTCTCTCTTCTTTCTCTTTCTTTCTTTCTTTCTTTCTTTCTTTCTTTTTCTTTCTTTCTTTCTGTCCCTTCCTTCCTTCCTTCCTTCCTTCCTTCCTTCCTTCCTTCCTTCCTTCCTTCCTTCCTTCCTTCCTTCCTTCCTCCATAATTACAAAATATGCAATATGTTAACCTTGAAATCTGGCACGTTTTTCTCTCATAATAGCATGTCTCACATAGGTATTTGACCTTATCTTGCTCGGGTGCTCCATTACTTCGTATATATCCTATGCCAAGCAGAGTTTTCCATGCTGCTTTGATTTTTGTTACGGGAATCAGTCTCAGGGCTAAAATATTTCTCTAGAGAAGTGTCATGGTACAATCTTGGCAGCTCATTTATTCTCTGCCTGCTCCTCTTTCCAAGAGTAGCTACAAAACTGCTTGAAAAGAATGCATAACAGAGCACCCTGGTTTTGTTCTGAATAATAGGCGGCTAAAATAGGCTTACCCATTTGTTGAGGATTTCCAGCAGTTGCACATGCTGTTCTGCATTGAGACTCTTATCCATGGTCTTGTCACTGAATGCATTATAGAAAAAGAATGATAGTCATTAATTACATTTTAATTTGAACCTATATCAAACGTAGTTGCCCTGGACTAAACTAGCCACCATCATAAATTAAATCATCTATTACCATGTTGCAAAGAACGAAACCTTCTTTTGGGGGAAGAGAGATGCTGATGTTTGTAATCTAGTGTTAAGAAAATGCACATACAAGTCTGGTCCTTGATCTTTCTCTACACCATGTTGCTGAGAGACATTATATTTTCAAGTACTTTTTCTCATTTCTCCTTTTTTCAGAAGTCTGATTATATTAGATTCAGAGGGCTTGCTTATTTAAGGGTCGTATACTGTGAGTACAGCTGAATGAATTCTATGTAATAAAAGACGAAGAGTCTCTCTGGACTTCATTTAAAGTTTGCTGCTCAAGAGGCTGGAAACTTGCTCTTTTCTCAAGTATTCCCAAAAGCTCAAATCACAATAGATCACTTGGGAGCTTAAAATGATGTGTCTGTTGCCTACAAACCTTGGAGCAGAGAGGAGGGAAATTGAGGTCTTGACCTATAAGTCCAAGTCGGTATGGAAAAGGCTACTCAACAAATGCCACCTATATTAGAATCTCTCCCACTTATTTCAGTTTGTTGGTAAATTACATGTTAAGTATCTGTTGTCCTTGAAGTCTCTCCAAGACTTACTGAACCTCAGTGTTAACCTTTTGCTAGTCTGAAAATCAACCATTTATTTGTGCTCTTTGTTTTCTACCTCTTTTAGCTCGTTTCTAATCCATGACAGACCTTTACCTTCCACCTCAGGAATACTTAGTTCCTGTAATAACCTTCTGTGAAGGACTTTGCTGAAGTCTTTTTCAAAGTTCAGACAACTAATACCTACTTTTTTCCTTCATTCACTCCCTTCCAGGCGTCCAAGGAAGTGCAGCAGATTGGCAATGTCGTGTTCTCAGCACAGCCAAACCATTGCTAAGCCTTCATGGGTGGAAAATGGGGAAACGTTACAGGAGAGAGCAGAGCTTGTTGGGGAGAGGTGAAGGAGGAACCAAATTGCGTCTAATTGATGATACCTTTCCTTCTGGTAAAAGAAAAGCTAGTGTTTTGGATCAGATATGTTGGGGTGTCAAACTCATTTTCACAGGGGCCACATCAGCCTGGCGGTCACCTTCAAAAGGCCGAATGTAATTTGAGGCCTGTATAAATATAAAAGTAGTTACATTGATACAGGCCTAAAATGACATTTGGCTCTTTGAAGGCGACTGCGAGGCTGATGTGGTCCCTGGTGAAAATGAGTTTGACACCCTTGAGATACGTTATTTTCTCTGAGAAAATAAGAGGTTGAGGTGTTTCTAAGAATCCGTATGTACCTAAAGGTTTCTTCTGCTTCATTGTAGTATCAAGCACAGTGAAGGCACAAGACACTAACAAAAAACATTAGAAGCCCTCTTGGCGTGGTAGTGGAATGTATTGTTGGACAAGGAATGTGCCAGTTAGGTTATGTTAGTTAAAAGCATGGGTTTTAAACAGATCTTAAATCTTTCCACTAGAGAATTAAAAAAAAAAAAAAATAAATAAATATTCATCACCAAACTAGTGCTGTAATAGCAGAAAACAAAACAAAACAAAACAAAAACAAAAACACAAACAAACAAACAAAAACACCAGAAAAACATGGATGTCTCGTTCTATGTGTTGTGAGTCTACCCACAAAACCACAAGGCATCCTGAAATATTTTCCTTTTCCCTAGTCAGTGGCATACATTTACCTTCTACCTAAAGACAAGAACAGAATCTGGAGTCCTGAATTCCGGATTCAGCAAAGGAGAGCACACAGTCGTGAGCAACAGCCCTGGGAGTACATCTGGAGTGTACACAGGAATGAGGAATAAAGAAATACTAAGGGCAATAACAAGACTTTATTGCATGTCACACACTCACCAGTGAAGGTGAAATACTTGGTGAAAACTATCTAAATGCATCAGGGAATTTCAGAATTTAGATTAAAAAATCTGATCTCATTTCTTATTCCAGACGGAGTTTGCTCAGCTGACTTTTCCTCAGGCGTGTTTCTGTTCATCTTTGCATGGGCTGTTTGCTGAGGTATTGTTCAGCAATTTTTCATCACTAATGAGGACAGGGTCTGAACAGAGCGTCTCCCACTGCAATGTCAAGAGATGACATATGCCTGACGAGGTGCAGACAAAATGCTGCGTGGACCTGGACCGGAGCTGACTTTTTCTGGAACATGTGCTATGGTGTGTCTGTCTTCAGCAGACAGTGTGACAAGGTGCACACACGCTTGAGCAAGAGGCCTTGCATGAGTCCTGCATGAGCGCAACGGGGAAAAATATTCATTTCTGAGAAATATAAGAAAGCTGCAATCTGCTGGAGCTATTTTTACAGCCCTCAGATTCAGAAAGTTTTTGCTCGATGCTTTGTCCTCTCAAAGGCATTCAGTCCAATCTCCCTGCCTCCCATTTTATAATTGACATTCCGCTTCTCAGGAAAGTGAGAGAGCGTCACAAAACACATCTACTTTTATAGTCTCTATTCAGTTCTCTTAAAATTAATCATTATGCTGTTCCACATTTTCTATACCTGCCAAAATGTAAACCTTTCAAAAAAGCCATGAAAACATTAGGGTTGGCATATTGCTTGCCCTGTAACGCTGTCGCTCGCAGATTAGCAGTTTGTCAAGCAGCAGCAGGAACAGGCAGATATCACAGAAAAGACTGAGGTTTTCCAGCAGTGATGTTCTTGAAAGCTGTATATGCAATGCACTGGCTTATGTGGCATCTTAAGCAAAGTGAACATTTTTCAGCTTGTTGACAGGGATGTGAGAAGTTTTTTATGCTGTCTAGTATATTCATTGCTCTAGTTAACCCGTTCTCACATATACCCCTTTTCCTGAGCCTCCCAGTCAATCACAGAGAAAGGGTAGGAAGCACAAAGATGTTTCTCTCCTGTCCTGCTTTTTACCAACCAGAAGCAGTGAAATAATTTTCTGCTTCTTCCTCCTGGTCTTCCAGAAAGGACGAATGGTGTGTTATGAAAAGCTTTGGGAATAAGCTGATGGAAATGATGCTGATACTGGGCACTCTTAAAAAGAGCCTGGCTCCGCCATCTTTGTACCCTCCATTCATGTATTTATCTACATTGATAAGATCCTCCTGAGCCTTCTCTCCTCCAGGCTGAGCAGTCCCAGGTCTCTAATGAGGAAAAGCTGAGAAAGGTACTCCGGTCCCTGTTGGACTCTCTCCAGTATGTCAACTCCTCGCTTGTACTGGGGAGCCTTGAACTGCACCCAGCACTCCAGGTGCTTCTTGTTTTCTTTGGCATCCCTGGACAGATTAAATTCCAGTTGGACTTTAGCTTTTCTAATCTCGTCCTTGCATGCTCAGACAGTGTTTCTGTATTCCTCCTAAGTTACCTGTCCTTGCTTCCACCCCCGCATCCTTCCTTTTTGTGTCTGAGTTTGGCTCCTTGTTCATCCATACAGTCCTCCTGGCATTTTTACCTTCTTATTTGGGAGGATGGACTGCTCTTGAGCAGTTTGTATTCATTGAATACGAACCACCTTTCTTGTGCTCCTCTTCTTCCAGGGCCTTATGTGACAGGACTCTTTCCAGCAGACTTTTGAAGAGGTCAAAGTCTCCTCTCCTGAAGTCCAGGGTTGTAATCTTCTTGTTCATTTTTGCCCCTCGCCTCAGGATCCTGAACTCCATCTCGTGGACACTCCAGCCATGGCTGCCTTTGACATTCACATCCCCAACGAGCACCTCCTTGTTGACAAGCATGAAGTCTTGCTGGCTCTACTGGTTGGCTCCCCTGTCCCTTGGGTCAGGAAATTGTCTTCAGTGCTCTCCAGGAAGTTCCCGGATTGTTTATGTCGGGCTGTGTTGTCCCTCCAGCAGATACTGGAATGGTTCAGATCCCCCATGAGGACCAGGGCCTGCAGACATGAATCTGCTCCCATCTATCTGCAGAGGGCCTCGTTTGTTTGTTCTTCCTAGTCAGGCAACCCATAGGAAACACCGACTACAATGTCACCCTTAGCTGTCTGCAACTGCTGCTTCAACACCTGCTTATTTGGAGAGGACACCAGGCAAGGAAGATGACAGGCAAATAACTTAGAACCCATCTTAAACACTGCCTGGGACACAAGTATTTTTACCTGATGGTTATACAGTCCCTTAAGAAAAAATCGAGACCCGGAGAACTCTCGGGATGACTCCACCAGGTACAACAAAGGCGCAGAGGCCAATTTCCCACTTGAAAGTATGGGTCTGTGTATGAAACAAGGAAAAAGAATTAAAAAGCAGCGTAACATATTCAACTTGAGAAAATCCCTCGTCAATTTGTTCATCATAAACAACTAAAAAGGCCATTGCCCCATAGTAGTTCTGGTAGTTTAATATGGACAGAGTTCAGTGAGTAAACATTACTTTATCCCTGCTCACTAAACTCCTGCTTTAGCAGCAGGGGTGCTTTAGTTCCTGTGGTATGTTCCCTCATGAAGTGCTAACTCATCCTTTCTTCTAGCTACTGTAAGATTTTTGAGCTTTATTTCGAGGGTGAGTGAAGTGAGGTCTCTCTGGTTGGCTGCAGTCGCCACACAGTGTCCTCGCAGTTGTTCGTCTTCAGAGACAGTTTCCTCTGCTGCCATCCAAAGCACTGCAGCGAAAAACATTGCCCTTTCCTACCTATTTTGTTTGTTTGAAAAGCACACAGGAGCAGAAAACTAAGACATACGAGCACCTCTTTGGACTAGTGAAATTGTAGCATTAAATAAAATTATAAGGTGGACACTGAAGCTTCATATTTTTCAATCAGAAATTCGAAGATATTGATGCACTTACCTCACTCTCCCCTATAGGGAGGGGAAAAGCAATTGTTAGCGCTTTGAAATTCCACATGAATTCATTTCAGTTTTGTTTTTATGGTCCTCTGAAAAATAATTCAAAGAGAGCAGGGAGAGAAGGTTTTACTTTTATGGTTCTTCTATATATCAAAACTGACATGAATGGTAAGTGGCATGGCTATGATTAGAATGAAGAGTATGGGAGACAGGGTCATCATAAAGCATTTATAACGACAAGTTGTATATTTTCTTTGTCAGAGAAGAATGGAGCGGAAAGCAGTAAAGCTGAATTAAGTTAAAAGTATGAAATGGTGGTTGGTGTAGAGAATCCTTGATCATGGGTTGCTCTGAATAAACAAAGGAACAAAAGTGTTTGAGAAGAAAGTATCACAGTTCCTTTTTTTTTTTTTTTTCCAGTCACTTTGGTGAAATTCTTCTGAATTAAAAGTTGCATATTTTGACCTCCATGTTTCTGGTGTCTCAGATAATCAGCTCCTGAGGTTTAGCTCACATATGCTAAATACATGTTTCAGACTAGATATATGGAAGAAATTTTTTATGCTGAGGGTGGTGAGAGCCTGGCCCAGGTTGGCCAGAGAGGTGGTGGATGAACCATCCCTGGAGACATCCCAGGCCAGGCAGGACTGGACTCTGAGCAACCTGAGCTGGTGAAGATGTCCCTGCTCATGGCAGGGACATCTTCAACCCAAACTACCCCGTGATTCTATAATTCTATGATTCTCTGAAACACTAGATGTTGGGAGGGAGAAAAGTCAACAAAAACTTTAAATGCTACGTGGAATGCTTTTATGTGTTAAAGAAATAGAGACAGAAGATGAAAATATCATGATTAAAATGTTTTAAGCACTAGAGCAAAGAGTTCTACAAGGTCTTCAAATACTTTACTATTTCAAGTGTAAGCAACTATACAGCAATTTTAAGTAAACATGCTGCACGAAGTAATAATTCTGCAGTGCATTTCAGCACACTTTATACCAAAAACATTGGATCTGCAACATCTGCTACACTGTCTTAAAGAACTGGGCCTTACATTCTAACTTGACCCTCTTTTTAGAGCTGATGCTTTAAGCCATGTAGATTTTTCTCTTTTTCAAGATACAGTGCCCATTTTTCTTCAGAAAAATATTTTGTTTTTTTCTTTTTTTTGAAGGATTTTGTACAATACAAACATAACCAAACTTGTGCTGCTGAAGGGAGTGAAATTCCCCTTACATCCTAGTGACACAGGCCACAAATGTGAAAATATCTGGAGGTGAGTGATTTGCAGAATCCTCAGATGTCTGTAACTTCTTATAAAGACCAAGGTATTCTGGGGACAACAGGAATAGGGATAGCAGAACATGGAGCAAGGAAAAGATGCTATTGTTTGCTAATGATTGACTACATATAAACTGGTCATTCCAAGCTTCCCAGAATAATTTAGGAACTACGAATATAAATAATTAACTCATTATAAAACAATTCAGTTATATCAAGAGTTTCCCAAATGTTTAGAAAGAAAAAAAGAGAGTATTTTGGTAATCAGGAGAGATACGCTCATTTTGGTCAGTCCTACACACATGATTTTGCATGTTACTGTGGAATTGCTAGCAAAGAGTTAAGTATGTGTGAAAATATTTGCAGGCTTGGAACAGAAGTAATTCACAGTATTATAGCTGTAGCAAAATTTTGGAGGACTGAGGTAAAAGAGTTTGTGATTCATATTGGATACTCAGGTTTTCAAAAAAACAGCGTAAATCAGCAACTGCAAAGCAGAATCAGCTATGATATACTGTTGCCTGTGTCAGAAATACACTGCAAGATATTATTGTATTGGCATCCTAGTTGTCACTTCTAGTAGGCTAAAAATGCCAGTTTTGATTAAAAGCTATTATCTAATACAGTTCAGGGGAAACATAGATGCTGAAAATTACTTCCAACCTTCGAGCATTCTGTTTGACAGATTCTGCAATAAGTGATACATTTTTCTCCTAAGGGGATTAGTAGAGAATCTGGCATTAGCAATAGCATTACACTGTGAATATATTCTGCTTTTAATTGCTGTTATTGTATTATACTACTAGAGATTAGATAATCTGTTTAGCGGGAAAATGTGTATGCTTTGGACAAACTGTTTTTCATTAACAGCAGTAAATCCCTTAATAAGGGCAAAATTACAATGAAATTAATTACAGCCTGAACTTGTCAGGGATGTCTGTTCATATTCCCTGAAATATTTTATACATGTCTTCTGAGTTAATTTTCTAGGAAAAAATAAAGTCATTTGAAAGAGAAAACTCTGTGGCCAAGCAGAGAAAATGCTGAAGGAGAACACACAATATCCAGGTTTTATTCTTGACGCTGTGTCTGAGCAAGTAAATTAATCCTCCTGTGCTTCTTGCCTCTTAGATCCGTTCACTCACTCACTCTATTGTCTGTTTAGGCTGCAAATTCTTTGGGGCTGGGGGTGTCTCTTTGTGCTGTGGAATTCACCCAAGGCTTAGGCCTCACTCCTGAATTTTGCCTTGACTTGATCTCTAAAGCTCAGAAACTGCGTTGCGAAGACTGTTCAGAATCCCATGTCATGAAATTTCCTTTGCCAAAAGACTCTTTTTCGTCAAAAAAAAGTTTCCTTTACTTTGACTTTTATTTGTTTTTCTGCCAGAGTGATGCTCCTG
Source organism: Pampusana beccarii (assembly GCA_013399365.1). Classification (NCBI taxonomy): domain Eukaryota; kingdom Metazoa; phylum Chordata; class Aves; order Columbiformes; family Columbidae; genus Pampusana; species Pampusana beccarii. Next base: position 82,594 of record VWYH01007284.1, read on the forward strand.
GAGCTCATTTACTTCCTCGCGTACTCCCAACAGGGTGCCTGCTCTTTCTTTCAGACGCACAAATCCATATTCCTTCAGCAATCAGGGAGCCAGATCTAGCATCTGTCTCTCAGGTCTCGTGGAAAAGGCTCAGGTAAGATTCATGTATTGTCAGGCAGACGTATATTTTTGTGGCGGCTCCTGCTGTTTCAGCTATTGTGTTCTATAAACCACCCTGATTGTTTCTTAGATTTTTTTCTGAACGATGTCACAGGCGGTCAGGATTTCACTGAGGAGTTTTGCACAAACTCTTCATCGTACACTTTATTACTACTTATAAGCATAACTGACGGTGATCTTGCTGGTGAATAAATATCACTGGAAGACTTATTGTAATGAAACTGGAATTTTGCTGTTCATAGTTAAAGATATGGAGGTATAAACATTTAGCAGTCTTACAGGTAATAGGTTATTTGATTCACCAATCGCAGCAGCAGAACCTGAGCCAGTGCTTAAGAAATTGTGGAAAACATTTCCGTGACTTTCAATGACATTTTGTTGAGGCCCTAAGAAGGAAACAGTTTTTACAGAAAGTCAAGAAATTATGGAATTATTTCATTTTTTAATTAGTTGTGACACTCCAAATGTTAAGTCTCATTACCTATTTGATTGGTGTTCAGTCACACGTATTATATAGACTTCATATTAATAATATTAAATGAAATAAATTCAGGATACATTGAGATTAAACTAGATGAATCAGTGTTAATATGGTTTGAATTTGCATATTTTGTTTGCTTTAGTTATTTAATGCTGCAATGAAATCCTAATAGAATTTGCCCTTCAAGAGGCAAAATCCAGGCTAGCACTGTTATTGATAGTACAGAATTATAATTCAAAAAATTATCTTAATTTTTCCCTTATTTATTACCACTTAGTATTTGTCGCAGATCCTGACTCAGTATCCTGCAGACTGCCCCAATTTGTGGTGGATGAATGGAATGCACCTCACTCAAAAGAGAGAAGCAGCAATATGTATTATTGAGGTAAAATAAAAATTCAACAGAGTTCGATGAATTCAATGGAATCTGACAAAGTTTAACAGGGGTTTATTAAGGTCCATTAAGTTTGATGGCAAGGTTCACCTTATTAATTACTGCATGGAAGAAAGATAAAAAGGAAAATTGACTTAAAATTGAGTTAGAATGACTCACACACAGAGACCAGAGACGCAAAGAATAAGGATGACCCTGCTGTTGAGCCACAAGGTTCAGAGTAGACCCCCTTGCTTTCTAGGCTGGGTCCAATAGTCTTAGACTATGGTCAATGGTTTATGTCTAACGGAATTGTCTATACAGAGTTTGTAACAATTAATATTGAGTGGCTCCATGGGCTCTCAGTCACTGAGGATCTGTTGTGATCTCTCCGCCTTGGGCAGGGTGGATCTCTTAGTCTCAGGTAAAGAATCCCAAGCCTAGGGACATGTCCCTGCTCCAGGGGAGAGTCACCTGGCCTAAGTCCAGCGGCAGTTCAGGCAGAGCTCAAATTGGACGTATCCAAAGATCTGCTATTGGTAAAAGGTCTCTGCCTTGAGGAGCAACACTGAGAGGTGTCCCAGCTCAAGGGACCATCACCTTCATGCAGTCAACTGCTTAGGTGGAAGAGCTCAGAGAAGACTCATCTAGGCTGTCATATCTATGGAATAGAGTGGTTGGCTCATAGTCAAATCACATGCGATGAAAATGTATGCATGAGGCTCCTTGTACCCACAACTTTCTTTATTCCTTGATTAATGAGTCTTGGAAAAGCCACCTGAGATTCATGTCTTAATCACATGTTGAGTGTTCCAAGCTCACATGCATTGGTGCTCACTGTGTCTCTCCTCTTCTGTGAGTGAACTAGAGGAGTTCTTGGCCTGGCTACGATTCAGGACTTCAGCTCCTTTGAGCCAAAATACTGCTTGTTGTTAAGGGCTTGAGTGCATCCATCACAGTGTTTTAAAGAGATATAATTACATTATCATTAATACAGAAACTATTCATTATAAGTTATAATAAAAAATTTCATGGGTTTGCAAATTGTTTGTAACTGGTAGCACACTGGCTGAAAAAAAATAACTTATTGCTATTATTTTCCTGTTGATTAATGTTTTCTGATTAAACAGATTTCTTTCTTAAAAATGTAACTCATGAAAAGGCAAGAGTTCAGGGACATTCTGGAAAAAGAAATGTGCATATGTGTTTAATGTAGCTATTTCATTGCACAGTTACAAAGACAGCATACCTATAAATTACAAGCTCATAATATCTTTTAAAATACTGTTGTACCATGCAACACAGAGGTAGAAATATATCTGATATACAGAGTACAAGATTTATAATAACCTCTCACAATTTATTCCTTTTGCTCTGAAATGAGCTGAGTTTAATTATACTAATGGAATATTGGCACCAATACACACAGTGTAAACATCCAATAGCTGAGTAAACAACCAACAAAGTAGTAGCAGTAGGAACACGGTGTTGAACTAGCTATTAGTGCTATATATCCCTTCTCCATTTGGAATATATGTACTGTTAATTGTATGTACAGATGCTTTCCTGAAAAGAAGCTTCAGTTGCTGCGCTGGCAGAAAGTCCTGGAGACACAGAGGATTCTTCTTCTCTTCTCTTCTCTTCTCTTCTCTTCTCTTCTCTTCTCTTCTCTTCTCTTCTCTTCTCTCTTCTTTTCTTTTCTCTTTTCAAAAGTCGGACTAAACACAGTATGAGGAAAAAATATTTTATTTTTAAAAAATCAACAATAACTTTACTCCAAAGATGACCTGGGTATTTATGGGGATGATAATTTTTCTATTATGGGGGGGGGGTCAAGTGCATCCACCACAGTAGTACATGCATGAATTTTTGGAGAGACAAAAACTAATAATGGACACTCCATGTGCAAAAGGATGGAGTCAGTTTGCTGGATGTAACTGTCCCATTTTTTCATGCAACTTGGTCTGTTTTAATTACCTTTCTTCCAGTATTTTGATTTCAGGGTAAGAGCCATGCCCATTTTTCAAGAATCTTTCTGAACTGTGGATATTTGGAGGAGTAATAATGACATACAAACCTTTTTATTCAAGCCTTTTCTCTGTGCATACACCTTTATGGGGGAAATAAAAGTCTATCAGTAATTTACAAATTCAGAGTAGTGTAGAAACTCGCACACCAGGTACTGATTGGGTACAGCAAGATCCAATTTTACAGTGTGGCACAAACTTCTATACCTTCTTTGAGAGAAAAAAAGCCAATTAAAAACATGGAACCATCACCTTTTGCAGTCTATTTGAAATGGGCAGTGAGAAATCTAAACTGCAAAGAAACTGAGATTGTTATAAAAGATAAATGATACATTTTTTCATTTGCTTTTTTCACTGGCTAAGTTTGATACATGAGCTTCAGCTCTAAAGACCCTTATGTCCTATGGATTCCTGTACACAGTTATTCAGACAAACTTCCTTTTGCTTTGTATAGAAGTTAATTTCTTTTTATAGTGTTTTTGTTTTTTCCCAGTGGATATAGCTTCAGAGAAAAGCATTTTAAACCTTTATAGAAACTGCCATCCCTGAAAATAAGATTGCCCTCACCTATGGAAGTGGCATCTCCCATCAAGTTGGTGCCACACCTATAGTCTGAACTGTTTTGATAGGAGGTTATCGCTGATAAAGCATGAAGGCTGGAAGAAAATTGTCTTCCTAGTGGAAATATTTGTTGATGTGTTCTGATACATGATCTGATTTCCAAAAGCTTTTATTACTGAGCTTAATTTGCATTAGTTACAGATGCAAATTAAAAGGTGTATTTGGGCTTGTAGCCATTTGTGAGGGAAGCGGTGAGTTTCAATTGTTTGTTGGCTGCTCATTCCATGCTGTATGTGATATTTCTTTGAAGATGGATGGGCCTGCCCAAGGGAGGGAAGGATCTCCTTGTTGGTCTTCATGAGCTGCTTTGGGCCAAATGGAAGGCCCTGGAGAAAGGGTGAGAGCTGCTTCAAGCAAACGGGACATTTACTCCTAAACCTTCTTTGTTTACTGTCTGTTCATCAGCACTTCTCAGTATTCTTTGCTTTATAAACACAATTATTCTTATTTCCATTCCGCTACAATCTGATTTATTTAAAATGGAGGCTTTTCTGTGTCTTTGAGGGAATTCACCTTAAAGAAAGCTACAGTCTGGCAGATATACCTTAGAGGTCTGGTAGGCGTGGGGGTCCTGTCAATGACTTGTATCAACTGAATAAAGTGGTAACATAGAGAAGGTAAGAAAACAAACACAAATCTTAATGTATTTTTCTGGTTATAACAGTTAACTTAGTTAACACCAGTTAGTCACTGTCCAAGGAAGAGACTCTGTGTAGACAGACTCTCCAAGGACCAGTGAGGTCACTTCATCTGGCCAAGCTTCATACAAAGTTCCTCTTGTCAGAAACTGCATCCAGATCAACTGGGCATCTATTAGTCCCTACACTTACATACCATAATATTAAACGAAGCAAACTACCATTTTGATAATTCACCAACCCTTCAAGCTATTTCATAAGTGCATCTTTTATAAATTTACAAGATACCTTGAGGAAGCTCAACTTCCTCCGGTGTCATTGCTGAGCAAGAGGGATGAGTCGCCTCATCTCTCAGAGATACCGCTGGGCAAAATAAAAACTTATATTGGGCACATGATAGTTGGCTATTGATGTTGCTCACGGCAGTCACTGCTGGGGAAAGTCATTTCATTAATGACCTTCCTGTAGAAAAGATAATCCTCTTTGGTTTTGCTGAGAATAAATACCAATAAACTTCCATCGAGGGGATCCTCCTGACCCAGTTCTTTGCCATTAATTTAGTCTCTGCACGTGGTTTTTTTAATAGTATTTATCACCTAAGCGCTATTACCAGCTTTATGGCAAAAATCATTATGTTCCTATTTCTTGGTAATTCAGCTTTTCTATTGCATCAACACTTACATTTGGATTTTTTAATTGTACAACCCACTGCATAAACATCCCCAACATCAAAGTACTCATGCTGAGTCATCATATCCTACTTCCCCTAAATTGTTTTATTCATTCACTGAATTCACAGAAAATTCTGCTTAGAGGATATTAATTTGAAATATGAGGCTGTCCATAGAATTAACTTGTGCCTTTTGGCGTTTTTGTTTTCCTCTTGTAAACTTCTGTAGCCATATAATTAATCCTTTTCTCTGACATATAGTATATGCAGCCAAAGAAAGATACTTAATTCTAATATCAGTAGGCCGGAATATCTCTCACTTTTATTTCTTTTCAGATAAAAGTTGTATATTTGCTTACATTATTATGCTGAGCATAGAAGATCAGGACTTGATGAGACAGCACATATATTATCCCAGTAACTTCAAGAACTGCAGAGGCTGCACAGAAAAACATAGCCATGTGAAAGAGGTAAAGAATTCTTAAGTAGTGTTGTTTTCTTTTTGTTAATCAGATCCCAAAGTAAACTACTATATTTATCACAGTAAATACTGAATATAACACTGTATTTAATCTTTAAATGAAATCATGTATAACTGTAATGTTTGGTCTTGGAATTTTATGAAAAGTGAGGGAATCAGAAAATGTAGAAGTGAAACTTTTGAATAGTGAGTTTATTTAGAAAAATGAACATTTACAAGCACTGGTTGAATAATCATAGTTTGTCCATCATTGCAATCTTCTGTTTGTCCACAGTATGAAAGAATCTGGGAAATAAATGCAGAATATTTTGGTGAGAAGGCCATAGAAAGTAGCTCCAAAACCCAATTTTATTATTTTATCTGCCTACTTATGAAGTAATACACTAAATGAAATACTGAAAATATTCATTTATATGGTGGTATACTTAAGGAAAAGTATAATTTCAGTTGGTGTTACCATTGCAAAGAACATGTGGTAACTCAGGTTACTAGGTCATTTTTTTCTCAGGCTTAAACCGAATCTTCTTGACTGTCAGCAAGAATGCTTCCTGGCTTCCAAACTCATGTTGTAACATAAATCCTGTTTTGTTTAATTGATTAGAAAAGTTTACAATAGAATTTCTACTAATTTTATTTCTATAGGGTTTTTCAATTTCAGAAGTGTTACTAGACTCACGGAAACAAGCAAACAAATATAGCAATAATGCCAGTAGTCGTTAGTTTTTGAGTGAAAATCTTGTTTTCATTATTTTAATTATTAAAGGTAAAAAGAAGGTCAGGCATTTTCATGTCATGTGAAAACAAGCTACTGAGGTGTCTGAAGGAGAAATTAATGCAGATACCAATTATGTTGCACTGGAAAAAGTCAAGTTACAAACTCAAAAGTCTATTTTAATTTTATGGTTTTCAGCAACTTCACCTAGGCAAGTAAGCACGTGTAAAAGATGTGGAGACGCTGACAAGAGGTTTGAGTCTGCAGAAAATTACATTAAAAACTGTAATCATTCTTATCGCGCCCATTTGTCTTTTCATAAGAAACAAAAAGTTGGAATATTAAGTAGAAATATTCCAATTTTCTACCAAATAGCAACAAGAATGAAGAGAGACGCAGAAATATGTTCCTTCCTCATATTTTTATTTTTAAGATTACTTTAAAAGTTCCCACTTTTGATTTTTTTTTTAATTACATTTTACTGAGAATAGTAGCTTTGATGCCTGTTTTTTACCCTGCACCCAGAGTATCCTATTATTTTTTTTTTTTTTCCTCGGGCTTGTAACTTACAACATAATCCTTACAATGGGTTTGGTGTTAGAATGCACAACACAGAACGGATTGTTTGTAAGAGATGTGTCCTTACAAATTCTAGCTGAAAACAAAAAAAATTATCTAAGTGGTAGAATCATACAGATTATATATAGAATCATCGGATTGTATATAGAATCATAGAGATTACATAGAATATATAGATTCATAAAGATAATATATATAATCATATATATTATTATTATAGAGATAGAATCACAGAATGTCCTGAGTTGGAAGGGACTCACAAGGACCATCGAGTCCAACTGCTGTCCCTGAATAGGACAACCCCAAAATTCACACCATGGTAAATTTATATATAGTTTTAACTCACTGCTAAGCTACTACTTAAGTTCACTGAGGTTGAAAATAAGCAAAATAAAATAGTTCAGTCTAAAAATATATATGTATTTCATCCTGATTTTCCTGACAGAAACTTGTAAATTATTGTCAGAAAACCGCACAATCAGACAAAAATAAAACAAAACAGATCACATACACTCTCATGACTGAAGTGACCCCAAAGGAATTCCTGCAAGTAGCTCGTCAAGTTGGCAAAGAAAAATGATCTTCCCTGGCTCATTCTGTGGATCAGAAATTCTCGGGTATGTCTCATGGATTTTCTGTCCGGAAAGCAATGTGGGCGATTCCCCGAGGAACCCGATGCCATTGCTAATGCAGGACCCGGAGGTCTAAAATGGCTCAAAATCCAAATTTGTTTACAGTTCCAGGGGAAAAGGCCATTTGGCACAACAAGCCTCCACTTTCAGGTTTATTAATCTCAGTCTCCTCCCTACCTCTTCTCTGCATCCTTCAATTAATTCCCTGTACAAATAACCTGTTGTCTTGATCTCGTTTATTATATTTGCTTTAATGGCTTTATGGAATCGCTTTGCATGTATTAACTGAAGAGCGTAAATGTGAACGCTTTAAGAACGGCATGCTGTTTTGGCCACAGAAAGCTGTTATTTTAATGGAATTCTTATGGGTTTAGCCACATGAATCACTGTCACAGTGCGGGGGTTAAAATGACACCTCTTAAACAAACAGAGGTATCTTTATCTCCTAGTTGTAGGATAGATTCACTAATATATATATATTTTTTAATACAAAGACTGTACTTCATCCCAGTTGAAATAATCTCCATCTACAACATAAGAACCCTTAGTTACAAGCTTATTAATTGATTATCTCACTAAGTAGAGTATGATTGCTGTTGTATGGCTCCAAATTAATTTTAAACTACTTGAATTTAAAAAGAAATACACACAGATTGCATCTATTGTAATTTTGAATACAAATATAATAGCAAGAGATATGAATGACAATTACCAGTTTAATTAGCCTTTGAGCACAGAAATTAATGTAGATATAATAGATCGTGCATTGAAATGTTCACGTTTGGTGTTTTGGTGAGGGTACGAATGGCTCAGGATAACTGGCAGTATGTGGAGAAGACGGCTACGGCAAATTTGGCTCGTCCCCATATCCCTGTGCTGCCAGTTGTTCACTTGTTTGCTTCATTGCACCGAGTTAAATTCCCACGTGTGCAGAATCTTAATACACACTTATTAATTATTTTCATATCCAGCCTTAGGAGCAAACTACAGCCTTCTTATTAAAATGTTTTCTCTCAAGGAAATATTCGTAATAATCTGACTGCTCTAGGGCTGCTCCCAAAAGAAATTTTAAAAAGAGAACAATTTACTTGAGTATGAAAATACATTCTTATTTAAATTTTGGAAGTGCATTTTTTCCTTCTCACGAGCAAACATATGCTCATCGGGATGAGATGTGATATTACAGGATCCCACATGCTGAACTTTACCAGTATGTGTATATTTAGATGTATATGAAGAAATATATAAAGAAACGAATTGCTAATTTTGTAGATGCCAGACCTTCCTCTCAACAGCCATCCAGGAGGCTGGAGGAAGAACTTGCCGTTGCATCTCTGAGCTTACAGACTCTGTGTCACTTAAATCTGGCAATTTATAATCTTCACAAATACAAAGTTTTATGGAAGAAAGCAATTTCTGATAGTTAGGCTGATGATTCCCATTCTGGGTTTTGGGTGGGGAACTGGCTGGGAATATTTAACAAACAGCTTCTTAAGATTTTCTAGTCAGGAAGGGGTGCAGGAGTCAATGGTGCAAGAACACACCAGGAGCCAGGATTGTCTTGGGATGTCCTTGGTTCCTAACAAGATCCCAAAATACCAGTGATCCTTTGTCCGATAGTCCCATCCCTACATCTCATCTCTCTAATCAGTAATTTTTCTTTTAACTTTCCTTCCCTGTTCTGTCTACTGGAGTGACAAAGTTTGAGACACCCAACTGGGGCCTGTAATGAGGCCTTATTTCTGCTACGGCTTTGGTACACTTTAATACAAATATATCCATATTTCTAATGTTGCAATGAATCGTCAGGTATACTGCCATTCAGTTCTTGCAAAGTTCAAAAATATATGAGTGCCTTTAAAAAAACAACAACAAAAAAAGTATCTAGTTGTAACATATCTATATCCAGTTCTAGGGAGGTTCTAATTTACAATTTCTGGAAGATACTCATTAGGCTATTAGCTGTATTTCAGTTTTTGTTGTGCCAAGGCTATCGGTTTAGTTCTTTTCAAATCAAACCTCTTTAAATAGACAAGTTACTACTGGTAACCCAGTGAAACACCTTCGTATCTTCAGAAAAGAAAGTGGGTCAATGTTCACTCATTAATCTAATGAAGCATATGATAATTGCAAATAAAGTGTGAGTCTGTAGCTATTCCCTTTAACACTAAAAATCCCAAGATACTAAACCATCAGATATATAATTCTATAACCGAATGCTTATGGAAGTTCAATAGCCTATTTTGTAAATCTTCCAGTCTCAGAAGGATATAGATTGATGTTATTTGGTACTAAGTTCTCAGATCAGCACTTAGAAGGCATTTCTTAAATCTTTCTTGCCACTTTCTGTCTAGTCAATTGGAAAAATCTGTCCTGAGTGTAATTGAAAATTGCCCCAGATTGTCATTGAGTGATTTGCAGAAATACCCTTTGATTATAGTCACAGTCAGTTTTATATTTTACTGGCTATCAGACCGCACTGAGGCAAAATAAATAATTTGTCAGCCGCGGACAACCAGATAATTGGTGTAGTTTATTCAAAAAAATTATGTCTATTTCTGTAGGCGATCTTCTGCAAGGTTAAAAAAAATCAATACCATAAATCACGTTTCAATGGAAATATGATGGCCTTACAAGGTCTGCTAAACTGTATCCAAATGCTTATTTTGCTCCAGCATCATAACTTTCCTGCAGGAGGTAAAAACAGCAGCCAAGTGCCACGCTTCTTACTGTCCTCTTCCCTATGCTTTCCCCCTCCCATCTTCTAAAATTAAAAAAAAAACAACAAACCAAAAAACTATATATCTTTATATAAGATGAGCACTGTTTTAAGAGAACTAACCTTAAAAATGTTTGATATGTAGTCTTGTAGCTCCTCCTGTTTGTACAGCTCGTCTGTCTTGTTCATACTCAAGAGCACAACGAGACTTCTGTTCTACATTTCTTGAGTTGTAACAAGACACATCATCACTGAGATATTTTTTTCGGGGGGGGGATAGTGCTGCAGTAGATATTGGACAATTGATTTACTCTACCACTGACAAACTTGAACTCTGAGAATAACCTAATTGGTCTGAGATTCTTAAAGACAAATACGTGCTAAAGAAACTTGTTGATTTGGACACCTGTTAAAAGTGTTGTTGCCTGAATCCTTTGAATCGTACACATTTGAAGCGCCCAGCATCAAGAAAAGAGGTTTTAATCCTAATTTAGGTATCAGATTTCCCAAATGGCTGACGCTTGTGAAATAATTTTCTAGGTGCAATGTGAAGGATATACTGAAAAATACTATTGAAAAAATGAGAAAAAAAAAAATAATTAAAAGGGAGAATGAAACAATGATAGAAAAAATAAAGTTAAATTGTAATGTCAGGTTCTCAGTCAAAAACATTCTTGAGAATAAAATAGTAAAATTGCCCAGCATTCTTCAGAAAAAAAAAATAAATAAGATAAGTAAATAAATAAAAATCTCAGCTACAGCTCTAAAAGTCTTCAAGATGAAGGACCAGCAAACCAATGAAGGGGAGTCTTGCAGGTCCAGTATCAGAAAAATACAGCTGCTTCAAAGTGACAAATGCAGTTAGATATTAATGGCATTGTTTAAAAAGAAACAGGGAAACATTAATATTGCTCCTGGGACAACTTCTAGTGTTCTAGCAGGAAATTTAAGGGAAGACCTGGGATATAAAATGCTGGTAAAAAGATGGATAGTTTACTCTTAAAAGAAATAAATCCTATGCCAAGTCAGTCCCTTCTTTTAGCATCTAGCATTCACCAAATGTTAGTAACGAGAATGCATCCCACCATTTGGTAGGATGATGACTTTTTTTTCTTTTTCTTGTTAAATCGTCACAGGAACATGTGCAGAAACCCTGATCTTGTCTGCACAAATTTCTGTATCTTTTATTTATGATGTATTCCAAAAGCTGCTTTGTCCTGCCTCATATAAGTAGACGAATCACCAGACAAATCACCTTCAGAAAAATTCTGACAGCGTGGGGGAGCTGCTGTGAGCTCTCTGCTGAATAACCGGCTCTATGGCCATGATCTCTTACTACACAGATCACGGGATGAACCCAGTTTAAGTTTCATATTAATAATTTAGCTGAAGGAAATGCACACTAAACATAATGAATCGTCTAGAAGTATAAGGTTGTGTGTGTTTCTTAACATACTCTCTGCTTCATGTTACTTGGTAAGCTGGATTTGCTAAAATCTTAAGCTGTACAGTTCTGCTCATATTTACCAAAAATGACTACAAACTACACTGAACACCTGTGAGATAAGGTGTACTTCACACTTTGCTGGGAAGAATGGAATCGACTGGGAAAAATGATGATTCCAAGGCCAACAAGAAGACATTAGAGACATCTGCAAAATGGGGCCTGTTTTGCACTTCACTGAGAAGAAAAGGATTTATTCAGACAAAACAGCACCTGCAAGGCCATGGGCCATAAACAGTGTGTACAGCTGAACAAAACAAAGGCACACGTGAGATCAGTGAAAAGGATGCAAAGAGGAGCAAGAAGCCCCCACAGTGAAATGTTGCTGTTGGGCTGAATCACGGGGTGAATGGGCTGTAGATACAAAAGTCTGTGGTTTCTGTGCTCAGGTTGGGCCTCTGTGCAGGTACCAGCTTGAGCCAGCCCTCCTGCTGCTCTACTCCATTACATTTATTTATTTCTGAGACTTTTGTTTCCTGACAGTCTGCCCTGCACACGGTATCAGGCCTCCCCTGGGAGTTTGTGTTTGGAGCTCTAAATACAGACCAGAGAGAACGGTTGTCAGGAGGGAAGGCCTGAAAGTTCCTTTGTGAACTGGAGAGCAGGTCAGCAGCGCTCGGCTTGCACAGAAATAACAGAGTGAACCCGCCACCAAACTCTTTTAAGTCGCACTTTTCTTTGAGAAATCTAAATGTTCTGCAGTGAGCAGAACACTAATTACTCCCTTGCAACACCAAACATTGCCCATCATTTTTCATGATGGAAAGAAGGGAATAGTCATAAGGTCTTCCATTAAATTTAATAAAGGCTTTTAATAAGCTGTTTTCTGCGTGATGTGATGATACAGTTAGCAAAGTTCCCGTGCAAGAGCCAACCTCTGAAGGCACATCTTGTTTCACCTGTGTGAAATTTAATGAGTAGGTGTCATCAATAATTGTGGAGAGAAGTAGCTCTCGTTTAAGTGTAGCTTGTATACTCCAAAATCAGGAGATGTATTCTGTCTACAACCTAGACCTTTACAAAGACATCTTCCAGTGCTACTCCCTGACAATTATAAAACATTTTGAGTTATTTATGGGATTTTTGCCTTTTTTTCTTTTCCATCTGAGAACAGCAAGAAGATGCCTGTAGAGACAAACAAAGCCCAATATGAGAAAAATGTTGAGGATACCCGTGAGAACAGTGCATAGTATAGAGAATGAATGTTGGATTAGGGTTTGGGGTAAGGAAATCAGAGTTCCATGTGGACAGGAGACAGGTTTTTAGCCAGTTAAGGCAGTTTTGAAGAAGGATGTCATGGCAGCTGAAGATTGGAAGAAGCAGGAGAAAAAGAATCAGGCCTTGGTCATTAGATGTGGGGTTTTGCTGACAGTCTCTTTGGGTATAATAAGCTGCCTCTGAGAAGCTGCAGGAATCCACATTTCTGGAAAATCAGCAGGAAAGGAACTTGCAGAGTAAGTGACACTGCTGCGTGTGAGAAGAAAGCCTGGAGGAATGTGGAAACAAACAAAACAAAACAAAATTAAACTTGTGGAAGTTTTGCTTAACCTTTGAGGAAAGTCTGGTGTTGAGGGAAGCACAGAATTATCTATTATTGAGCAGACAAATTCAGGTAGGTTGATGGGTTTGCAGAATACAAAACTGCCTTAAAAACCTTTAAAAATACATTATTTTACTTCTTGCTGTATCAATGAAGAAATAGCAAAAAAATTGCCTATCATCTTCTGGCTTTGAAGTACAATGTCATTCTAAACAGGACGTTTTTCGATTCATTAGTTAATTAGAATTAAAATTGAATATGAGATGGAGAAATTAATAAAAACAGGGAAAAAAACTGTAACGATGCTTAGTTCAAAAGCATGTGTTTCTCCTCCTCTAATTGTATTAGTTTTATCTGACCTATTTCTCAGCAAATGCCACACTCTTGAACAGTTTTGCTGGAAGAGATTGCTAAACTGCAGGAGCTGTTTCTTGAATAAAACCCTATTAAATGCACATTAATACGAGCCAGGAACAGGAGCTGAAAGAGTAGGTTCATTTCTCTTTTTGTTATGATGTGTCAGCCACACCTGAGTAATTTTGAATCATACTCTAAGCTGACGGATAAGTAAACAACATGAGAATTAAACCTATAAAGTCTAAACAAAAGCTCAGCGTTCCCAGCAGCTGGAGTACAACGGCCTCCGCTGTTTTTTTTCCTTTTCTATCACAGTTACTGTTATAATTTGCTGGCAAGGACTGAGGTAAGTACATCAGAGCCAACATCCTCCCTGCGGGCATTAAGCACTTTACCTGAATGATGCACGTCGCTTCTGCCAGCTTAAGGCCTTGAGCATCCCATTCTTTTTTTTCCTTTTTTTTTGAGCCTCCAATTCTTTTTTTCCTTGCTGTCTGGTGGCTCGCAGCTGCACCAGGAGGCTGTTCCCCCCGCAGCTGGGGCCAAGAAATCACAGCTGGGTGAAGCGGCATGTGTCGTAAACAATTAGGCGAGGGGATTGCAGTTTTTAAAGCCTTCGTCCCCTCAGATGCGCAGCCGGCGGAAAATACTGAAATGCCTGCCTACCAAAGAAAAGGTGTTTTGGAACCTGATGAAGCAGATGAGTTGGTTTGGTAACAGGTTGCGGAGACGTTCACCTCCACAGCTCCAATACCTGTTGTAAAGCTGTAAGAATTTCAAAGCTCTCTGATAGATGATCAGGCATGAGCCAGGATGTGTGTTCCAGCTGTTGTGGAGAAGAAATCTGCTCTCAAAACGCTCTCTGGGACAGAGAAGAAAGAAGGGAGAGGCTAAAATCTTCTCATGACCTTTCCAACCCGAAGGTTGAGCCACATGGAGAGAGTATGGGGGAGCAAAGATCTTCGTGGCCCCCAATCTGTACATGAACAGAACCTCAGGGGAGGTTCAGATTGGATGTTAGGAGAAATTTCTCCCTGGAAAAGGCTGTCGGGCATTGGAACAGGCTGCCCAGGGCAGTGGTGGAGTCACCATCCCTGGAGGGGTTGAACAGACGGAGATGAGGTTCTCAGGACATGGGGCAGTGCCAGGGGTGGGTTATGGTTGGACTCCATGATCTTGAGGGTCTCTCCCAACCAAAATGATTCTGTGATTGTATATTTATTTTTTTAAACGATTAATGACAAATTTTGATTAGGGTTTCTACTTTTGAAGGCTACTGGTTCAGCAGCTTCATCACCAATTGATTTAACCTGATGGTGGGAAGGATGCACATTATCGAACGGATATTCATGGCAAATAGAATCTCATCAAATCATCAGATGTGGACCCAGAAAGTCCTGTGCTAGAGTTCAGGTCCTAAGGAGAAGGTCTAGAGGAGAGAGTCCTCCTTGTCACCTTGATGAGGTCCTCTGGCCATGATGGCAGAACCAAGCCAAGGATGGGGAGCACAGTCAAGCTGATTGCAAAGAGTCATAGCAAAGGCAGAAAGCTGAACGGTACTGTAAAATATCAGCTGCCATGGGACTACTGATGGGAATTTTCTAGACATAGCTGTTCAGTTGGAGGATTTGATTTGTACAACTGTATTTCAACAAAGAAATAAATGAAAAGAACCATCAGCTCAGCAAAGTGAAGTTTTTATATTAACAGTTAGTGTTAAAAGAACAGCAAGGTGTGAAATGCCCTTGTGATGGCTAATATTGTATTTCAGCACAACCAACCATTAAAAATGGCAACTGTTAATAATGGAAAAAATAAAAGTAGAACTGCGGAGGAGTAGGAAGCTAAAAGCAAGCATAGGTGGTTGGTGGGAAAGCTTTTATGTATGTACATTTTTCTCTAAATATGTAGTTACGAACAACATCTGGTTCTTGGGTTGTATTATAGTGGACACCAAACCCACATAGACTTAAGCACATGCTTCATGTAAAGACCAGGGGTCGTCCTGCTGCAGAAGAAAAACTTTATCCAACTGAAAGCTACACATACCCAAAAACATTTTTTTTAACTACAGAAATGTTCAAGTGTCTTGGGGCATGAGTTGTTTTTTTTAATTAAATTAAGTGTTGCCATTTCCACTTAATGATATACAGCTTTCATTACAAATTGTTAGGAGAAGGATGCAAATGATTATGGATTTTGAAAACTCAAACATGCAAGGTGAAATTCAAGAGCCAAGGAAGGGAATGCAAGGTTCTTCACCCAGTGGAACCAGATCACTATCCCCTTCTGCTCTCTTTATCAAGAAATGCAATCCAGTATCTGATAGAAATAGCTTTGGATACCAGAGCTTGATTATGACATTGCTTCTAAAGCAAATATTATTTATTTATCTAATCACCATGTGTGTTTATCAAAAACAATTTAAAATATTTTGATATGCAGCCTTCCTTATAATACGGAGTACGCTTAAGAACACAAATCTAAAATTGATCTTTTTGCAGCGATGCTGTGTTGTGAATTTTTTCCATTATATGCTGTACAGCACCTGATGGTCTCACTGACAATTCATGCTGTCCTGCCTCTGGCGCGACAAAATCAAAGAACAAATTTATTCCTGTTTATTTTAGTAACAACAAAATTCTCCACTATGAGCTCCACATTTTTTACTCTTGAAGGTGATGTATGAAGCAGGAAAAGCAGTTTGACTTTCAGGTACTCAGCAGAGGTTATGCTGGCAGTAAACAAAATCCTCATTCAAACCTCTGCAGAAAGGAAGCTCGAGACATAATTCACCAAGGAAAAGTGGGAATATAGGTTGTTATAGCTCCCAAATACTTCAAGGAATGTGAATGAAACATAATATGGAAATATTTGGAATTGCAAATTGTTGTTTCTATGTGTTTTCCTGCTCTGCTGTTTGCAGTATACATATGACTGTTCTGTAAACATTTACCCACCTGTCAAAAATGCAGTAATTAAAATGTTTCTGGTTTTGAAAAAGCATATGGCAGTTGTGTAGATTTTTTCTGCACACAAAATATGTATTAGAATTGTATATATTATTTGCCTGTATATTAAAGCATCTAAGCTTTATCTAGTATAGTATTCAACAGGTTCTGATTTCTGAATTAAGAGGAAAAAAGAAAACATTTAAAGAAAAAAAGTACAGCGAGTGTCTGCTAAAAATACCAATAAAAATGCTCCATACATAAAAAATAAAACTGAGACAAAGGCATAAAAGCAATACTTGTAATAGTCAATGGACATGGTAGTATTAATACATCCCTCAGTCTGTGAATTGATTGAATAATATGGGTCCCCGTATATGTAACAAGTACAGACTCTAATTCAATGTCTCCATGGGAGCTAGGAAATATTTTACACTGCCAGCTTCATTGCACTTTGTTGTTGTTGTTGTTTAGATTTTATTTAAATGCATTTTTAAGGACTCTTTGTTTAAGGTCTCAGTCAGAGCAACTCCATTATCTTCTGCAGCATGAAAGCATGAGAAGAATTAGTTTCTTTTTACCATTTTTCAGGCTAAGCTTGCCTTCAAAGTGTCCTCATACCCAGGCAGAAGAAATGTTTCATCTACTAAGCTCTTTTTTTTGACACCTCTGATCCTTTTTCTTCCTTTCCCCAAATTAGGATTCCTCTGCCAACACTAAGTGGCCTTTTCCATCACATCCACTCAACCTGGCTGAGCAGAACGAAGAGCAACTTGCTCTTGAACTCACTACATCATTCTAAAATGCTGGTCTTAACAGCTTAATGCTGTAATAATTGTCCTTTTTATCCTGTTTGTACCATGCCGTTTCTCTGACTGCAGGACAATCCCCTTATTTCTCATTCCGTTTCGCTGAAAATGTTGCTGTTACAATACAAGTTATCTCTACTTTATAGCGTCTATCACTCAGGATGAAGTTCAGCATCTGAACTTTGCAGCCTCCAGCACGTTATCAGCTGCTATCCAGGTAGGTCAATCATTTATAACACGTTTAACTCCAATGCTTTATTATCCTTCATAAGTTGCAAGGTCACCTTAAACCGTGGAAAGGGCCTAAAGAGCAGGGGGAAGATGAATGAGCGGGGAAGTGGCACGTTCACTGTTTCCATAGGCTGGTTGTTTTCCACCTAAAGTCCTAATAATGTACAAGAAAAAGGCAAAGCAATTCAGCAAAATCCTCCGCTGGTCAGTCAGATCCTCCTTAGCCAGTGGTGTCACCTCTGGTCCAAGGAAATAATAAATAAACAGCATTTTTCCCTGATCCTACGCAGACCCACAGCTCAGAAATCAGCTTTTCTGGCTCTTCCCCGGACTCTCAGGGTAAAGACAACAGGTTATTACATCCCATCTAATGAGAAAGCCAAATGTTAAACCTCTATTGCTGTACTGAGGAACTCATCAGAAGTACGCTGCTTTTTGCCTGGGTTTCAGGGACATAATATGAAGCAAAGCTGTATTGATAAGTGCAGTATGCATATTTGTGACATTTTCAGCCTCAGTGCTCCTAGAAAGGAGATTGTGGGGTTTTTTTGAACATTTGTACCTGTTCTGGAAAGATGAGCGTTGTGAACTAGCAAATTTTCCATGAAACACTTTTCTCGAAACTATTGAGAGTAGGTTAATCTACAAAGGACAGGAGATCCTAACAAAGCGTGGTATCTCAGCAGCACAACGGGAGATGAAATTCATTGTGTCAGCTGCAAGGTAAGGCACACTGGAAGGAACAATTGGTACATCGATGGGATCTAAATTAACTGTAAGTACTCAGGGAAAAACGTCCTGGCTGTTATTGTGAACAGCTCGGCAAAAATCTCTGCCTGGCGTTCAGTAATGATTAAAAACCAAACAAGATGTTACGATGTGCTAAGGAGAGAATAGAGAATACCTTTGAAAACACCGTAAGGCCATTCTGTAAATCAGCCTGTGAGCTCACCTTGAACCACGCACTCGGTTTTATCACCCCATCTTGAAAAGGATGTATCAGAAATAAAGAACAGGAGCTCTGAAAGTCTGTCTTTTCAGGGAGATTGCTGGGTCAAATTCATTCTTTGATTTATACCCTGTGCTGCCCCTTTGAAATCAAATGGTTCTGCGGGTTATAGATCACTAGGCAATATGACCTATTTCGCTTAGTGAAGGGATGCATGAAAAAAAACTTGTGACGAAGACGCACAAACTCGTGAATGACTAAGTGCAGGGAAGCTTGTGTTTTCCTTGCCGAGCAATCTTCGCTCTGAAATGATAAGCAACGCATAAAAGCAAAGACAAGCGTATCATTCTTATATGTAACTAGGCATCTGCTGCTTGCTTCATATGAAATATGTCATTTTTCTCCAGCTTTTCCTGCTTCAAAAAATAATTTCGGGGCACAGAAGGAGAGGAGGAAAGGGATTTCAACTTCCTAAACAGAGGTAAGGATTAAGAAGCAGGATGACAAATTGATTCTGGAAAAATATGCCTCAAAGTGAAGGGTAACTTGGAACAAGGCGCAGGGAACTGCAGGACAAGGATATTGACACCATTGATACAGAAGGCAAAGGTAAGATCAGGGACCAGTTAAAAACAAACAAACAAAAAACATCCTAGGAGTGGATAAACAGGGTAATATGGATGGGAGAACAATTTTGAGAAACTTGATAGGGTCTTGGGCAACTTATAGAATCATAGAATCATTTTTGGTTGGAAGAGACCACCAGGATCACCGAGTCCAACCATAACCCAACTCTGGCACTAAACATCATGCGGTGAAACAGGGAAAAGCCACAGATTGCACCCATGCACGTGTTGTGGCAGGAAAAAAACAACCTGGTGACTGAACAGATTGGTCGGTGTGTTTGGTCGGGTTTTTAACAGCCTCTTCAGGCTGCATTTGCACTCACTTGTAGCTCATGCAAGGTAGAATATTCAGGCACTAATTAAAAGCCTTTGTGTGCTCCTCTGCTTGACATGTCTGAGTAAGAAGCTCTTGCTCCGGCAAGGCAGAATGAGCTGGTTATTAGTAATGAAAGCTGATCACAGAGGGAGATACTCAGCCTGCGAATCTAATTCATAACAGGCAGGAGAGCTCAATTTCAGCCGGGCAGAAAAGGAGAAAAGGAACATTTCATTCTCTTGTTATACGCCTTGGCAGGGGAGAAAGCCCAAATGGAGCCTGTCACAGAGACTCTGAATCTTTGTGCTGGATTATGTGATTTAGCAGAGAGAAGAGGTATGTGGGTGGAAAAAAAAAAAAAGCCCTATAGACTCATCTTTCCTGGTTTGGTTAATAGATGCTCTGACTCATTTATAATGATGGTTCACATTGCTGTCTCCACTGAACCAAGGCAGAAAGGGGCAAGCCATGGTACAAGCTTTGTCTTCCCACATCGCTTCTTCTCTCTCCTGAGATGTCAAAATCTCAGAGATCCTGGTGTTCTGATCGCCTTTACATGGGTGCATGCAAGATAAGGAAGTGTTTCCCATCTTTGTTAAAGGATAAACCAAGATATGCAGCATTTTCACGTTTAGTTTAGTATCAGGTAGCTTTAAGTAAAATTTAATAAGGACGTACATTCTATTTTTCTCTTTGGTTTACTCCTTGGCTAAACTGTTGGATTTAAAGAGAAAATAATTCTCGTTTGGGGTTGGAATAAAGACCATGTATTTCCTCCTGCTTTCCCACCCGGTCTTGGCTCAACGATTTATTACAGTGACAGGTATATTCATCAACTGCGTGTGCGAACAAATTTCATCCTGTGGGCTGTGCATGACAGTTGGTGATGGTCACAAGAGTCACACGGCCATGTGGCTCGTCTTTGGATGACTCTGTAAAGCAATTCCCAGCAACTTCGGTTTGCTGAGGGGTCTTCAGGGAGCAGAGGCAGTAGAAGAGAAGCAGGCTTCCAGAATTCAATTAGGGATGTAGGAAATAGTCTCCTTTTCTATCGCAGGACCGTGAGATTGTGTCTGTGTCAATGGCCTTGGTTGTCAAGTGAGGATTTGCATAGACTTTATAAACGTTAATGATGCATTCCCCTGAGAACTGCAAAGGTGAAATAGCCTTTGCAATGTTTTTAAACAGTGTCCCTTACCAAAAATGATTGTACAAGTGCATCTACTGTGTATGCAGAAAACTATAGCTGGATATTGTTTGATAACTCTTGGCAAACAGACAATTATGAACATTTCTCATGGTAATTGGTATCTTCCTCGGTAAGGTCACAGAAGGTTTTGCAAGCTGTCTATTAACTGTGCATCTCAGCTTTTCTTATATAGCATGAAGTGCATTTTACATACTTGTCTTCAATGATCATGAAATATTTTTGACTTTTCAGTAGTTTTGGGAAGCCAACCAGAGAAGTTTTGCATGACAACAGTAAATGCACCAGTTCCTAAAACCAGGAGCAACCCCGACGAAATTTTAATAACATTCAGACATCTAAAGTACTTCTTGTTTGTGTCTTCCCTTCTCCTTTCTTTGGAACATTTATAAAGAACGTGCGGCACATTTGCATAATGGAAGGATTTCCTTAAGCAGAATTCTGCTGTCTTCGACACAAATGTAATTAGGATAAGAACAAAAAATATTCATCAATGTTATTACAGTGAACATAGCACTCAGGCTATGACAAGAGAGCTCTTGTAGTGAAGTGTCTCGACAACAAAGTGTAGCAGGTGCAGACAATAAACCCAGTTGGGTACACCTCACACTATTTAAAGTTCTTTATAGAACTGCTTTGTGAGTAAGATTTCAGGAGAAGCAAGCAAAAGGTGAAAAATCTCCGTTATAAAAGTTTCAACACAGTTTCTAGAGAGGGCAACCATAAAAGTTTACAGTTCCCATTATGGCTTTCTCTGAAGCAGACAAACCCTCGAGATTACGGCAAGGCAGGCATGCCAGGGTTATAAATATATTTATAGGAAGCACTGGCGCAGTGCGTAAAGGGGCTGTTGCTCCCAGGAGTGACCACACACGGGCTCCGCGGCTCCAAGGGCAGCATCCTGAGTGTGTCCCACCAGCAACAGGTAGCAATGAACTCGCAGCAGCTCCGAGCATGCCCCGAGGCTGATATGTCGTGTAGGCTCCTTCTTGCTGCAGCAAATAACAGCTCTACCCAGCCAGATACACCCTCTGTGAGAATATATAACATAGACATGTATCCGTTGAGGTCCTCAGGTGCATCCAAGGAGCAATGAAGCCAGGAGCAGGTGGGAAGAGCTTCTATTTGTGTGACAGTTACATGGGGATATCATGCAGAAAATTCAGCTGAGTAGACTAATACTGTGTACTCTTTTTTTTTTTCCCCTGATATCTTTAAAATAGTATCTTTCCTCCATATTAGTTTCCATGTGGGTAGCCATTTAGTTCAGACTCACCATGCTAGTTTAAAACTGGAATGTTTCATTGGTAAGGCTCCAGCTTCTTCATTTAGGCTCGCTCTGAATTGTATTTAATTTGTTGAATGGATCTGAAACAGCAAGAAGAGGTCGGGTACTGTCCGTGTTCCACTGTGAACCCATCCCTGTGTCCTACAGCACTTCAGTTTTGATCAGAAACTCACATTGTTACAGCCCCAAAGTAAATCTATTTATACCATGAGCCTGGACAGAAATTGTCCGACAGCATTGGTTACTCTAACTGCTGAGGGAGCTTTCTGCTGCTTGTTTACGTCAATGTGCGCTTTACTGCTTACAGAAACGTGTCCTTTTTAGCACTTCATGATTTTCTGTTGCTCTGTTGGTTTCAGCCAGCCACCATGCCATACTGGTGCCAGGCGTTTGTTGCCACCAGTCATGATGATTTGATGCCTTTGATGCCCTTCAGCACTGTCACTTCTTGCACTTGTGGTCCTAATCAAGGTGAAGAGTTCCTCCGAGATCAGGTGGGCCTGCTCAAGACTTAAACACATTCAATAACTGCCTAAACATTAACCAGACTGTCAGCAGAGCGGGAAACAGCACACTGCCTCTTTTCCACTGTACTTGGCACTGGTGATGCCCAAACCACGAATCCTGGGGGCAGTTCTGGGCCCCTCATGCCAAAAAAGGCCTTGAGGTGCTGGAGCGAGTGGAGAGAAGGGAACGGAGCTGGGGAAGGGGCTTGAGCACCAGTGTGATGGGAGCGGCTGAGGGAGCTGGGGGGTTCAGCTGGAGAACAGGAGCTGAGGGGAGACCTTCTGATCTCTGAACTGCCTGAAAGGAGCTTGGAGCCAGGGGGGTCGGGCTCTGCTCCCCAGGAACAAGCGCCAGGAGCAGAGGAAACGGCCTCAAGTTGCACCAGGGGAGGCTGAGGTTGCATCTGGGAACAATTTCTTCCCCAAAGGGCTGTGGGGCATTGGAACAGGCTGCCCAGGGCAGTGGTGGAGTCACCATCCCTGGAAGGGTTGGACAGACAGAGATGAGGTTCTCAGGACATGGGGCAGGGACAGGGGTGGGTTACAGGTGGACTCCATGATCCTGAGGGTCTCTTCCAACCGAAATGATTCTATGATTCTACAATTCTACAAGCCATGGAAGATAGGGAATTAACTGTTCCAAAGCAATGTATTTCTTTTTCTTACCTGCTCATCCTTTTCTGCTGTCACTGCTATAGTGAGGAGACACGCACGGAGCAGTAACGACTCGCTCACAGGCTCCTGCACCATTTCCCCCCCCAGCCGTAGAACTAACTGTGCTGCTACAACAAAATACGATTTTGCTTATTCGCCTGAGAAAAACGGCAACTGCAGAAGAGCTATAATATCCACCACGCTAATGCATCCTGATGGCGGCCTTTTATCATACTCATAACAGGAATAAAAAAGAATAGTTGTATCACATAATGGGAAAGCACTGTGTGTAATAGTGGTGTTTTTCAGCTGTTACCATCAGCACCCAGGGCGAACAGTTCGGTGTGTTTGTACAGACGAGGAGAAGTCTCAATACTGCAAAAACCTTCTGGGAGCTAATGTACTATAAGAATTTACTAGTGTTGCTATGAATAAGATTTTGCCTACTTGGAGTCAGAGCGAGTGCTGTCTTGTTCAAAACTGCATTAAGCTCCATGGATATTTATTCCACTCAGGTAATCTCTCAAAATCAAATTTTCCAGAAAGGTACCTTATTAAGATCAATTGATTGTATTTGTGGAGAAATTTTCTGTGTTCATTTCTTTTCTCTCTGTAAGAAGACTCAAGCAACAGCTTAGTTATTAAAATAAATTTGGAGTTATTATGGGAAAACATTTGCTTATTTGATCCATTTATGCTACATCATGGTCAGGTCTGCACTGCTGTAGGACTTGAATATCTCATAATCTTGAAATTATTTATTTTCCCCACAAACCTTTGAAATGCGATGATATTCCACATGTTTTACAGATAAGGAAAAGGCAGGATGAAGTACTTAGAATTAGATAGAAAAATAAAATTAGATACCATCAAGTCTTTGAAAATCAGAAAGTATTGCTGCTCAAGATAACGATTAATGAGTCTCATTTAAAAAGACTGTGATATACACATGTCACATCTAGCATTTTCATGAAGAGTTTACTGCTAATAAAGAAGTCCTTTTCAAAAGCATTAAGGACATTAATGAGTTACTTCGAAGTGTTTCAGAATTATTGGAGTTAGAATAAAACTCAACAGTTGGGCAAAATATCATGGAAACTTCTGGTGCACAGTAGGATTTTTAATTTTTTTTTTTTTTTTTTTAACAGTGTGAATTTTTTCCCCAAAAGCTGTAGTGTAGAGTGAGCTATGTATCAAAGTAGAAAAATAGGTTCACCGGTTTCATCTGTTATCTTTTTGTATGTTGAACTGGGTTGTTCAGAGTCAGCCATATAAATCACAGGTTACTGTTGTTATTTCAATGGTGAGGGGTGAGATACACAGGATAAAATGTGGCAGCTACTGTGGTTTAATTTTAGCAGCTTGAAATGTAGTAGGTATGAATAACTTTCTCCACGCAATCCTTCCTATGTGGGAAAAAAAAAACCAAAACTTCAAGACAGGTTTCAGTAAGGAGGACAGGAAAAAAATGGACAGGAAATCACGGCAAAGAGATTACACATGGAAAACTATCTGCAGTGTACAGATCCTCCAAATATCAACAAATCTCCAAGAATCTGGCTTAAAATGCAGCGTGATTGTGTGCAATCCTACCTCAGCAAAGGATTCTGGGACAACATTGAGCCACTTCTCATCCATTAATTTATTTTTTCCCCAGTCTTTCTCAGTGGACCTTTCTTTTCCTTCTTTTTTTTTTTTTTTTTTTCCAGTGGTTGAAGAGATCTGGTTCTTAATTAGTATATCAGTAGGGATTTTGCAGGTGAAACTTCTGCAATTCACACATTTGTCTTCTTCAGGAAGGTTATTAGACTCGAGCACAGATCATTTGTCTCCTTTTGCAGGCTTCTGACAAACTCTTCTTTGTTCCCGATGGGAGTGTGGGAATTGTAATATAGGCAGAAAATTGACCCTGCGTGAGCAAGACTGTGAGAGAAAGAATACATTTGCAAATGATCTTGAAACAACAAGAAAAACTCCAATTTGCAACATTTAGTAAAGCACAAGAAATTGTCAAGGAAAAAGAGAAAAGCAACTCTTCTTTGTAGACCATTAAGAAGAAAAATTATGGCTTAATCTGCAAATAATTTACCCTTGGTGCTGACACTGCTGAATCCTTTCTGAAAGCAGAACATACGGACCTTTCTTACCCTGAAGTGCTGGATGGTAGACAATTTTTTTTTTCTTGTGTCTGGTCTTAGTGCTGGAGAAATGTGGTTGCTTTGTGCAGAGGGTCCTGATCACAGGTATATTTTTCATTAAAAAAGCTCACTAAACAATGGAGTTTCAGTTTTCTGGACCTCGTCCTTTGATATCAGGCATGCACAGCATCTACCAACTATTGCAACAGCTTCTAGAACTTAAGTCGAAGCTCCTGTTGCTGAAGCTTATCCAATTTACTGCTCTGAACATGTCAACACAAAACTGGAGTTGAGATCCACTAACAAAAAGCTTTCAAATAATTCCAGCTCACTCAATTCCCTAATTCCTAAAGAGGAATTGTCTCACTCTTTATAGTATGTGTATGTTTTAAATCCCCCCCAAATCTGGGGTTTTGGAGTGATTCTGCACCCCCAGACCTGTAAATGTTAGCTGTGAATCATGAGATTAAGGTCGTCCTACAGAAGCAGCATCACATCACTCAGAGCTAAGTAGTGTTTAATTATTTTTTTTTCCCAGAATCCTTCTTTTGCCGCAGTGTCTACTCAATTTTAAGTCAATTCATAATTATTTTTAGTGGTAGCAATAGTACTAATGAGTAATGCAGCTTCGTTTAGACTTTTTGTGTCGTAACTTCACTTACGATCCCCAAAGAACTGTGTTTTGTTTTTACCTCCTAGCATTGCCATTCGCATGACTGGGTTGTATTTTTCCAGAACACCTTTTCTCCTTTCTCCATCTGCTGTTGTCTTCCTTACAGCAGCATTTGCTGTAAAATACTGTTGGGCAATTATCACAACAATAGGGTCTGAAAATGAACGGTAATATAAGATGATGTAATGGAAAACTGCTTTATTCCACTATTTCCACCATCAGACAAATGCCTATACCTGATAGAATAATTAATAAGCATCAGACATTTAGAGCAGTATGTTTTCTGTGGGTTCAACATCTGGAAGGCTGCATCTTTTTGTTCATTAAATTCTGCTGAAGGAAGTTTTGGAGGAGCAGAAAGTGCATTGATGCTTGTCTGACCTATTCCATGGGGGCCCTTTATTTATCGTGGGTTGCCAGGTTACCTTCTGCTTGGTCATTGAAATCACTTGACATGAAGCTTTTATCTGCTACTGGAAGGTTGTTGACCACGCCATTTATTTCAGCGAAGAGTTATTCTGTCACTTTTAGTCATAGCTGCATAAATGTTGTGATGACCATAGTAGAAAACTTTATCTGTTAAAGTGGCAACTGTTATTTTATCCCCTGGAGCAAACTGTCAGGATTCCTAAAGGTCTTACATTAAATTGCAAATCTAGCACCATTTTGTCTGAATTCTAATTTTAGTTGCCTGTGTTAGAAAGTGTAGGTCTGAGCAAATGTGCACTCAATTAAAGCTGCGTTTGGATTTTTTTTATCTAAGAAAATAAGCTATATCAATTAATTCAAAATTAAACCAAAATATTTCCAATCCACTTTTTTTTTTTCTGAAGTACAGTAATTAAGAAACAAAATAAAACAACAAACTTTAAAAATCCCATCATTAACATCCTATGCACGCTAGAGATCTTTAATATTGGATTTTCTTGTACTCAGAAAGTTGAAGATTGTTTGCCTGCTAAGGAAAAAAAGCAGCTTGTGATCCAATAACGGAAGTCCACCATTGTCCCATTAGGAACTGATCAGAAACACTGGGACTCCTTAACGTCAATCCCTAAAGCTATAATTTAACGGATGCAATTTCAAAATAGCTTTCAGCAAGCCCTAAATTAACACTTTGTGGGCTATTCCACAAAAAAGTACTTTTCATAATGTATATTTATCACATGAGGGACACATGTTTTAAGTCCTCTTTCTACCTAGTCTGCGGAAGAATGATAAGTAAGTTTACTGAGGAGTCATTTGACTTGCTTAGTCTTGAATTTTCTACTTTAATCTCCAGTGGATTGTCCATGACTGCAGATACCATAGAAGAGCATAAGACTCCATTTTGAGAGAAACTTCATTCTTTTTTTAGCTATTCTTTTTTAGCGCAAAATCTTGGGGGCATCAGTCGAAGCTGGGAGATCACAGGAGATTATGCTTTACAAGGCACACACTTAGGACATGGTGGAAATGCTAAACTTCACGAGTGCAAGGCCAGCTTGAGGAAGAAACAATTATTTACAAAAATTTAAAATGCACAAGGAAAGTGGAAGCGTTCAGAAAGCTCTCTCCTATATTGCAAAGATTTCAGTCAAGAAGGAAGTCACAAAACGGGGATTGAGGCTCAACCCGTTACCATTGCACGGTACATGAGCAGTGCTCTCTCACCCTCTATCCCAGCTGCCAAAGGTCGGTCTCAAGACACTAATTTTCTTTTTTCTGGTCATTAAGACATCTTTCCAGGTGTCTAAATAGGCACCGACTGTATCCAGACTGTGGGGATGTGTCCACGTAAGGGTATCTGCTGAAGCACCTGAGATCATTCCTGCGATAGCGTGGGGTCCAAGGGACCCGACACTGTGTCCTTGGCCCTTCCCAGCATGGAGCTGCTTCCATGTCCCCAGTTTAGCTACAGCAAAAGCCATAAAAATGCGTTACACTGAGCTCAGATAAGTCGAACAGTCAAATATTAAGCTGCAGAAACAATAAAATTAGATGACTTATGTATGTGGAAATAAATCCTTTTCGAATGAACTATTACGTGCTGTAGCTATTTCAGCAGCCTAAACTGTCTCTGGTTCATAAAGGCAGTATGGATACTCATTTATATAAATAACAAATAAAAGAAATATATTTCTTTTAAAAATGAGAAACTGACAGTTTAATAGATGCCTTTTTAACCAGGGTATTTTAAGTTCTGCAATAAAACTTCATTAAGATAACACATCTGCATATAGGTGCATATACATGTATAGACAAAAAGATTAAATTAAGTCCCTTGCCACTTTATTTGCACCAGTTTCAACACAGGCTTATTCTCAGAATGATAATTCTTCCAAGCAGTAGCAAAAACGCTCTCCTGTTTGCACATTTTTTTAAAGTTACATGTCATAAAGAACATGTAAAATCCCAGAAAAAAAGCTCAGTTCTAGTTAGTACACTGAGTTTAGGGTTGAGTTCATTTTCCTTTAGGCTACAACTTTATAAATGGGACACGGGTTAGTGCCAGGGTTGGGCTAACAGTTGGACTCGATGTTCTTGAGGGTCTTTTCCAACCAAAATGATTGTGTGATTCTACAATTCTATTTTTGATCAACTGGTGTCTCATAGAACAACCACCCTCAGTGCAAAACTCAGGGATGTGCTCCTTTTCTAACAAAAACTACACCATCTCCAACAACAGAATTTTGACTAAAATGAAAAGGTTTCTTTGCCACTTGGGGTGTCTTTTGGTGCAAGATAATGTTGCGGTAGATGGAAATGAGTGAAGAATTACACTCTCTCAATACTTAGGGTTTGCTTTTTATTGGGAAAATATTTAAAGTTATCAGCTGTGGATCTCCTTTTCTACTTTGTACTTTTATAATGCGCATCTCAGCCTAGCTCCTTCCAGGTACCCCTTACAGTGCCCAACCAAATAACTCACGAGAGATGTAAAATGATGAGTTCTTCAGAGGAAGTCCATTATAGGCTTGCTGAATGAGGGAAAAAACTGAATGTGCCTTGACAAATTGCTTATTAAAAGTGGTCATACGACAGGATTATTGCTCCTATCCTCTGATGACTCTCCAGCTGCCACTATCTTTTTCTCCAAAATAAAATCTGAACTGCAGCAGCTACTGTATTTCTAATCAACATGGTAATTCAACATCCTCCCCATTTCCCCCAGGACCAATTAAGAAAAACATCAAAAAGTGTGGTGACTTTAATTAGCCAGTTATTCGGCATGTTTTTATCATTAGCCTGCTCTGTAACCACCACCCTCATCACAACTATAATGATGGAGTCAATTAAGCTATAGATATTGACCATATTTAATAAGAAATTCCAAAGTAAACTGGATTTAATGAGAATCCAGTGGGTCATGAGATGTGACTGCCGATCGCTACAGCCCTAGAGCAACCTGAGCTCACCTTCTTTAAAACCACAGCTAGGAATTTGAAACTGTCTCTGTGAATTAGAGCACTATAATGAACTCTCAGGGAGGCAGTATAAAAATCAAGATTGATTTAACAAATCCTATTACTAAATGTAGAAATGCAAGATGAAAAAAACCCCTTTTTTTATGGAAGGAAGTATATGACTCCTGTGTGCACGAAACAGTAGATTATTGTATTTGTTGATATGTTTTGTCTATTATTAAAGCAATATCATTGATTACTGAACATTGTCAGAGAAGGAAGAAGAAGTGGAATACCTCTGAGGAGTATTAATGAGGTTTTAGAAAAAACAAAACCCACCAACTACCAGAGTATCACAAGCCACAACCTTTTTTTGAGGGGTTTTGGGTTTGTTTTCTTTTCTTCTCTTCTCTGTGATATGCATATAAGTGACAAAGACTGAGTCCATATTCATCCAGTCAAGGTACACGTATGACCTCTGATATTGTAATCTCTGTACATCACAAAAGCTTTCACACTTTTATCTTGAATTTACAGAAAACAGATGTGACTTGACGAGACTCACAACAGCAGAGCCAATGACTGACGTATTTCTCTGGACTCTTGGGCTGACATTTCAATTTGTCCTGTATGCCCATACTGTGTGAACGTGGACTGCACGCACTCACAGACCTGAATCACTATAATAAACTCATTTCAGAACTAGCTTAACCTTTCTGCCAAGACTGATGCTACCAGGCCGCAAGATGATTCTTCAAACTTCCGTATATAAAGCAAAGAGAGCCTGTGCCAGCCCCAGTTTCCAGGGGGGTGGTAAGACCCTGGGGACTGACCGTTGTCCCCTGCCAAGGATGCTTTGTTGTCTTAAAGTGAGATGAATGAGTCCAACCACCCCTGACCACGCACAGCTGTTCACATCCAGCTCACAAGGCTTGGGACTGACCTCTAGAGCCAAATTCATGCTAAGGAGCAGTAATGTTTGGGATTTTTAGGAGATTTATCAGAGCTTTGAGCTGAATCTCATCAGATCCTGTGTAATGCCAGGGAAGACCGGAGTCAGTGCCGAAATATCATAGAATTAGAGAATCGTTTTGGTTGGTCATAACCTAATTCTAGTCACTAAAATATGTCCCTGAGAACCTCATCTCCGTCTGTCCAACCCCTCCAGGGATGGTGACTCCACCACTGCCCTGGGCAGCCTGTTCCAATGCCCCACAGCCCTTTGGGCAAGAAATTGTTCCCAGATCCAACCTCAACCTCCCCTGGTGCAACTTGAGGCCGTTTCCTCTGCTCCTGGCGCTTGTTCCTGGGGAGCAGAGCCCGACCCCCCTGGCTCCAAGCTCCTTTCAGGCAGTTCAGAGATCAGAAGGTCTCCCCTCAGCTCCTGTTCTCCAGCTGAACCCCCCAGCTCCCTCAGCCGCTCCCATCACACTGGTGCTCCAGCCCCTTCCCCAGCTCCGTTCCCTTCTCTCCACTCGCTCCAGCACCTCAAGGCCTTTTTTGGCATGAGGGGCCCAGAACTGCCCCCAGGTTTGTCCTCCCCAGGTCCCAGCACAGGTTCGGTCACTGCCCTGGGCCTGCTGGCCACACCAGTGCTGGTTCCAGCTGGGATGCTGTGGCCTCTTGGCCACCTGGGCACACGCTGGCTCGTGTTCAGCCGCTGTCACCAACACCCCCAGGGCTTTTTCCACCGGGCACTTTCCAGCTGCTCTTCCCCAGCCTGGAGCATTCATGGGGTTGTTGTGACCCAAGTGCAGGACCTGGCATCATAACTACTCCCACTAACATCCATGGGAGCTTTTATCCTGAGTCCTTTAAGGCAAAGAGAAGTGTCAGTTCATGTTGGTTTTGCTGGGTTAATCTTATTCACAATAGCTGGTATGACTTTGTGTTTTGGATCTGTGCTGGAAAGGGAACACAGCTGGGACAACTGACTCCAACTGACCCAAGGGATATTCCACAATATATGGCGTAATGCTCAGCAATAAAAGCCGGGGAACAAAGAAGGAAGGGTAGGATGTTTGGAGTGATGGCATTTCTCTTTCCAAGTAACTTTAGAACATGGCTTCCACCTGGACAGTGGACAGTAGGCATGTAAATGAAGAAAATAAAATACAATTTGATAAAGCAGAATTTGTACTCCAGGAGACTAGAGATACCACAGACCATTTTCCAGAGGAAAACCACCGCAATATGTAGATATCTAGAAGTCCCACTGACATTTTGATACACAAATGGAGTGACGCTAGAGAGGTATCATGGTCTAGATTATGTTATTATACTCCAGAAATTTGGGACTCCAAAAAAGGAAGAAACTGGGGAGTGGAGAAAGGCCCCCACTCCCTATATGCCAACTAATGAGGAAGACCAAGTTATTTAAAATGCTTTTCCCGCCGCTTCATTATTTTATTGGCCCTTGCACCAGTAATAAATGTTGATGACTTTTCCCTCTGTACTCACTAGGTGTTAAGAAACATCTGAGATAGCTCAAGATCAGTGAATAACTATAACTAGTGCAAATACTTCAGAGAAATCTTTTCTCATGCAGTTTACTAGGGTGGCATCTACCTCCCCAAATCTGCCTCAATTTTTTCATTACTTTTGGTGTAAATATGCTTGCACATCGGTATTACAAGCTGACATCAAAATGTGTGTTTCTCATGCTCAGACATGTAAATAATAAAGAGTAATCTATTGAAGAGGATGCAATAATATAAAGTAACGATTCAAGATGAATATTTATTGGGTCAAAGTCAAGCTTTGGTTACATCAGTAATTACAGTGAACTCAGTAGATTGCATGTTAAATCAGTTCTATTTTCCATAGCAAATGATTTTTTTAATAGAAATGTAAATCTATGGGCTGGCCTTGTAAAATAACTATAGGGATATTAACATGCTTTACATTTCTATTCAAGCACAAAAATAAAATTTTTTAAAAATTATGTTTGCATTGTATTTCCCTCTAGTTAACTCCAGGCCAAAGTTAAACACAAGTTGCATTGCTATGGAGGACATTCAGGTGTTCCCACTAGAATTTGCCATTCAGAATTACCCATTATTTTCTTTTTAAAAAAATGAAAGTGTGCTACTCGTGGCACAAATAATGGTTTATTATTAGTAGGTGAGTGTATATGGCATTTTGAAGATACTACAACCTTGACCACGGTCCTATAAGGAAAATATTTTCTTAAAAAGCTGTAGCTCCTCTCATTCCAGATGACCTTCATTAATTTTGAATGGGAATCTTGTCTCAAAACTCACATACATTCATGTTTGTGTGTGCAAATTTCACAGCCAACACTGAGCTATACTAATCAGCCAGTAGCAATTTACATGCAGTCGCAATACTGACAAATATTGAACAAAGTCACAAAGGATCACATGCAAATGCACATTTCCTCTCAGCCGCTGATAAGCATTTAAACAGAAATTAAATAGCAGATCTCATCTTTCAGCAAATATGAAAATGCAAACCGATGCAAATTGTTCACTCCTGACCTAGGAACATGACGGCCAATTGCCCGACCTGTAGTCAGAAAACAATACTTCACTTTAGAGGCTCCTCACAATGCATTTGAAATTTCTGTTGCGTCAGTATAAAAATCAGAAGGAACGTATGTTTCTCAGAGCATTTCAATCAGTTCTTATTTCCTAGGCTAGCATCTCTGTCTATCAAAGTATGAAGCCTAGAATATATTAGCAAAGTATTAATTATGGCTGAAATCCTCAAACGTATTTCACTACCTAGCTGTCACCAAAGTGCTAGTAAGTGTCATCCTCTATCAAAAATCGTTGTGTAGCAATGCTTGAAGCATAAATGTGATAAGACTATTCTGTTATTTCTCATGGAAAATTACTAAAATTAATGAGATAAATCATGTTATGTATAAACCATCAGAAGATAATATATTAATAGATCAATTCTCTGGTGTTCTTTGGTGTATTATAGTGTAAGACAAGATCAAAGCGAACCAAATCCTTCTATACCAATATTAAAAACAAATTCAACATCACGTTCTAATTCATGATATAGATGTAAAAAAAAAAACAAACGAATCACTGTAAATAAAACCAAAGCAGAGAGCAAAATTACTGTTTTCCTCTCCCTTCCTTGAGCTTTGACTCCTGAGCACGACTACACATGGTGGGGAACATCTCTTTGGCCCGTTGGGTTCAGGCCTTCAGTCTGTGTCCCCTCCCAGCCTCTCTCCCCATCTACTCTTTGGGGAGGTCAGAGTGGGAAAAGGAAAAACAAAACTTAAAAAGTTGACACTGTGCTAGCACAACCCAGCAAGCACCAAAACACTGGTGCATCATCAACGCTGTTTTGGTCACAGATGCAAAGCACAGCGCCATAGAGATCACCACAAAGAAAATTAACTCCATCCCAGCCAGAATCAGGACATAACCATATTATTTGTAAAAATCATATAGATGGATCGTAAAGATTTTTTTTCTAAACATCCTCCGTTTCCGTGAATCCTAGGAGAGGTTTCTTGATAACCAGCCCTTAAGCTTTATTTCACTAATAGTGTTTTCACTCAACTACTATGAGTAGATTTTAATAATCTACATTCATCTAACTTGGATACGAACTCCAAATAGCTAGTGATGGTTTATTGGCACTGTCAGAAACTGAAAAGAATTATGCCTCAGACACTGTGGCAAAACCAGTTCCTCCAGCCACAGGATATGGGATATCGTCAGATTGAAAAGAATCTGCCCCAGACATTGTGGCCCAGTGGCAGGAGACGGGACACTCAGGAGAAGGTGAATCATGATTTACACCCAACACAAGCTGAGGAGCCACAGACAATGGCCGCTGGTGACACAGGAGTGGGGACGTGCCAGAGGGCACAGAGCTCCATCTTCTGATCGGCCCAGCCTTGCACAGAGGGAAAAGTCAAAACCCTTCGAGATGGCCAATACCCCCCAGACTTTTCTCTCTTTTGCAATAGCACCTGCGCAAAAGACCAAAAATTTGTCAGGCAGGTGACCCAGAGGGCTGTGAAAGGCAAAATACAAGGTGTTGCTTTTCTTGTTTACAGACCTTAAGTGTTGTGCATGCTGTTCTCCAATCAAGGGGACCCATGGACCTTAATCACCTCTGCCCCCACTCGCACCTCTGGGCAGTATGGGACAGGCATATGACCATAGAAAAGAAAGAGACTACAGTAGCTAATATGAATTTCAGTTTTTCCTTTCTGGCAAAGAACTGTTAAAAGTACTTTATTAGGAGTGTTTGAATGATGTACTGTACCAATCTCCCACAACAACTGCATGTTACCTTCTCTATTCCCCACTGCTTTAAAACAGCAATTAGAAGTTGATGAGAAACGTCCAGGAACAATAATAGTTAAAGATCAATTAGGAATCCATGCAGCTAGAAAGATTAAATATTTATTAAAATAACAACAACCTTTCAAATAATAGTTCAAACTTCATTACTCTAATACGTTCCTGAACTTCTATTTTCTGCCTCACTTCACTGTAATTGCAAACTGCAATGGTGACAGTGAATGTTTCAGGATGAAAGTACATAAAAAACACAAAGCTCTTACATTACAGTGACAGTGGTTGAAGTTCTGTAAACAGATTTGAACAGTCTTATTTTTTATTTGCCTGCACATTTCTAAAGTTCTAAGTGTAAAATGATGAAAATTTCTAGTTAACTTAAATCTAACTGGAACTTATTGCATGCATCTATAACCTTCCCCTTGTATTCAGATGGATCAGTGGCCATGGGCATGATGTTCCTCTTCAGCAGCAGACCTGGAGGAGAAGAGAACTTGACAAGCTGTGTGTGAGGTAAGAAAAAAGAGGAAAAGAAAAAAGAGCAGCTTTGAATGGCACACACGAAATGTTCAGAAACCACACAGCTCATGACATTTAAAATTCAGCAAGAAAGGGGGGGAAGTACAATCAGAGGTTTAGGCTAACGTGGTTTCCTTGTAGTTCAACTGCTTAGCACTAGATGAAATGGTTTGTTGGGTGACAGTGAAGGTTTTATGCAGACACCAAACCACAACGGTTGGGAGAAGCCTTCAGCTTTCACCAAGGAGCACCTCAAACTCATGGTCCTGGAGGTGCAGTGAAGGACTCTACGACCGCGGCAGCAAGTTACATGGAGATCACAAATTCTTCTCCACATACATCCAATTCGGGCCTGGCATGTTGACATGGATACACAAAATGGCCTATTTTTCATTGGCACTTTTCTCCATATCTACATTATTAAGAAGCGTTAAGATCAGCCACCTGCTCCAGCCACACTGGAGCCCAGTATAGACCAGTACCATCCTCTACAGCCCCCACACAGGACCCAGATGACATATCAGCACCACCAGCCATGTCCCTGGAGGTCACCAGCACAGGAACATCCCCAGCACTCTTGGGGTTCACGTGCACGGGTCTCCCAGGTCAAGGCCCCTCGCTAAAAAGACTCTGAAGACATTCAACAATAATTCTTCATTTTCCAGGAAAACAACAGCCTTCTCTGGAGTGATAGTTTTGGACTATTTTAGAGGTGCATTCATGACAATACCTACAGCAACAGCTTTGCTCTGTCTCTCAATCTGAACAGTGATCCTTTCTCTCTTGCTGCCTGGAGCTGGTTGTCTTTCTGTAAAGTACATGGTTAAGAGATACTTTCCATTACTGCAAACAATTTAAAACATACATGAGGTTAAGATTTTGATGCTTATTTTATTGAAGAAATGTCTTATTGAAATATGTCTTGAAATTTTAAAAGAAAATAAAATCCATGCATTTTATGTGGAATGGTGGGGAGAGGTGCTTGACTCTCTTGCTCTATTTCTCCTTAGTCCTTCATTCTTCCCCTTTGGGGGAAAAAATAAAAAGAGAGATGGAAGAGCTGAATACACCAAGAATTACTATGCCATCAAAACAAAGCTTATTTTGTTTAATAAAAACAAATAAAACTGCTGCTTAAGCTAATCATTGGAAGACATAGGCAATTGCCGTTTAAGCTAATCATTGGAAGATGTAGGCAATAATTCTAAACGCTTTTAACATTTGAAAATGCACAGCTGTTCAAAACATTACCCTTATAAACAGCTAACAATGGGAGCGATGATCTATATAAGCCACGTGGCAGGGCAGGCCTGCAGGAGTATTTATTTCCACAGCAGTTACTGATGGGAAAGCCATGAGAGGTACTTTAGCTGATAGCCATGTCTCAAAAGCCAGGAATAAATACGAGTGCTGTTGTCAATGGATACCCTGTCCAGGCTTTACACACACCCCATGTGCACAAATGTCAACTAGCTGCCCTTCAACAGCCTTCTAGAAGTTTCTAAGGGAAACTTTCATGAGGAGAAAAGAAGGTTTTGCAGTAACGACTAGGCCTCATCTTTGTGTCGTTGGTCCCATGAGCCCAGCTCATCCAGGCACACACACAAGAGAAGGGGCTGTTGGTAGAGTATTCAGCTTTTTCTTGAATGTATGGAAGTCTAATGGTAATTGCTACTTTATTTTTGCACTGAACAAGGATGCTTTCAGTGCTCGTGAAGTGCGTTAGCAGAGGGCAACAGGTGATACTGATACAATAGGTGATCAGAAAGGTGCACAAACGTACTCACGGCTGGTGATTTTCATTCTTCAGTACTTCATTGCAATGTTTCCTTTGCCAAAAAGGAAAGGAAAGGTTTCCCTTGCCAAAAAAGCAAAGGATGCTGAATTTTAGTCTACCATCAGCATAATGTTATAAACCAACTAAATTAAGAAGCATTTGTGTACTTCAACTTGGGTCTTTTATGACAAACAAACAATACTGAGAAAAGTACATTTAGAACAGTGAAACTGTTTCTGTGAGTATAAAGATCTCTAACGGATTTGGCTTAAACAAGTTTTAGACTTCAAACCTTTTCTATTTTCATGCCCAGCAATTCTATCTCTCATCTTTAAAACCCACTGTCTTTCTCTTGCTGGATCTACACCTCAGGGAAAACATGCTAATCATCCTGCTCATGCCTCCTCGTATTCTGAACTTATTTCCCTCTGTCAGTTCCATGCATGATTATAATTCAACGATAAGAGAAACAATTTAAAACTTCAATTATGAAAGCAATTCTTTGTTAATTCCCTCCCGGCTAAATGACTTCCTCTCCCACTAGGAAGTTAAACATCTGACAGCATGACTGAGCTTCAGGAACTTCAATTTCCATTCACAAAAGCCTTCTTTTTCAGATGCTTTTCACAGTCTTTTTGGAATTAATACTGATTTTCTCCCTTTTTTTATTTACAGATTCAAGGATCCCTGAAAGACTCAATCTGGAGCTGATATTTGCGTCCAGGCTGGACCTCTGACTCCTTGGTTTTTTTGACATTACGTTGTGTGTATTTCATTAACTGGGTAGATGAATTATACAAAGCTTTTTGAGGGCTCTTCCTTTGGGGAGGGATTAGGCGATAACAGTAGGTTACATTTTGTGAAATAAAACATTACAAAACACCTCAGAAATCATCCTATCAATACCACAATATTGCTATGAGAAAATCAGAGTGTGGAACACACGGTGGAATGAAAAATTATGGAATTGTTAACTTCATGTAGGTAAAATTATGTGCCATGATGGTGAAACTGCAGTTCAAATCAGGATAAAAAGTGCAGGAGTTGATCGGTTTACATTTTTTCTTTATTTTTTTCTCTAAGACCATACCTAAAATAGCCATAAAAGAGAACAGGGAACAACACAACTCAAATGCAAGTGCGAACATAATAGGAAATAAAAATTATCCTCGTTTATCTACTCACCTTTGTTTCCCTGTCGTCAGTGGATACTAGTGCATGACTTGCAACAAATATAAAATTTATATGCTTTCTGCTAAAAATATGTAACTTAGATTTAAGGTAATTTGTTTAAAAGACTAATGAGGTTGACATTTGAAGCAGGTTCCTGACATTTCTGTTGCTTCTGGCTTTGCTGAGATAAAATAAAATTGTGGCAGGTGACTCATAAAATGAGTTGACCTGCCAGGGCAGAACAGATACTCTGAAATGTCCACGTGGAATGATGTTATTTTTGAGCTTTATTGGATACGGTGGCAAGTTTTCCAGTACTGCTTGATTGAGGCCAAGGACACGACAACCTGGAAGGACACAAAGGGGAGAGGATGGGGAACAGGGAGGGAGGAAGGACAGAAGAACTATGGCAGGAGTGGCAGAAGGGGAACACTGGTGGGGACCTGGGCACGGCACAAGGTCCCTGTGGGCAGATGGCACAGTACAAGCCAAGACCAGAACCTACTGGAAGAGGATTGTAGAAATCAGTCGGGAGGAAGCTTTGATTTCCATAGTTGACCAACCACCACCAGATAAGAGCACCTCCAACGTGAGCTTAGAGCACAGGAAACTTCTACTGGCCTGTAGTAGAATATCAGTGGAGGAAAAATACCTCAAACTCATCAGCATTGCTTCCTCAGACATGATTTTTGTCCTCCTAAGGTTCAGCTTAGTATATTTACTGCAGTAGAGAGGTGAAATACCTGTCTTCATGTTTTCCATTTCTCTTGGGTGCCATGGTGGGGAAGCAACTGAATATCTGCGTGGCACACTGATCTGATTAATTCTTGGCGCTAATGAACATCAACGTCATTTATAGTCATTAAAATAAGCTATTGTCCACGACTTTATGTACTTGGTAATTATCCTCAGATTTCAAACACATTCACATTGAAAAGTGGTGAGCAAAACCAGTGGAAAGTATATTGGCAATGCTGGCAGGTGGGACGGGATTATGGCACTGGAAGACCATAGGAGCTGCTATCGTAGTTTGGCAAGTCTTCAAACGTGTTCAGCCTAGAACACAACATAATGGCTTTACCATTACCCTATCATCTCCCTAAAAAATAGAATGTCTTGCTTTAGGCAATGGGATAATGGTTGATGGGTATCAAGCACTTCAGGTCTGGACTGCCAAAAACTCTTTAGATGAAGAAATCTTCCATGTAACAGAAACTATAAGGACAGCCCGCAAAAAAGACAGGGGAGATGATATCACACAATGGAGATAAAAGAGAAACATGGGCAGATGAACGGGAACACGTGAGCATACATTTTTCATGTCACAGAAGGATTTGCAACTTTGAAAGATTTTTTAAAAATTATTACTTATTTGAGGCTGAAGTATTTTGCTTTAAATTTGCGTTTCAGTTTGTTTAAAAGATTTTTTTACTTTTATGATGAATATATATTATTGAACATGCTATGAAGGGTAAACTGCTGATGTAGAAGAGTCTATGGAGAAAGGGCTGAGAGGGACTAGATCAAGTGTTCTCAGGGGTTTTCTGAGGAATAGAATAAAAGCATAGAAGTAAGAAACACCGAACATTTCTCTTGGAAACAGCAACAGAGAAATTTTGTGCATTCTGTACTGGTCCTATGCTAGGCTCGATGTTGACATTGAGAACCATTGTACGCAGTGTAATTTCTTACGTTGCTTTTTCTTCATTTGACTCATGACTATAAGGCGATGAGTTCTGAGATAAGGAGGATTTTTTTGCTCATATCTGTCTCTTTTAATCTCAGAGAGTCCTGCTCAAAAGATCACAACGTGGACAGCAGTCTTTGCAAGAAGACCTAAACAGTTCATTTGGGTTCCTCTTATTTTTTCTCCCACTGACATCTATAATTATCAACCATCTGTAATGTACTTTGCAAGCAATGACCTTCTCAAATCAGTAAACGGTAGATATCCAAATAAGAATTTTTTTGTTCTATCGAACGATGCTGGGTTTAATCTGATTCCAGTTTACATTAATGTTCAGCTTATGTATACTTTTTAGATTTCATTTTTTACATGGAGTCAGAGTCACCAGTGTGCACAAAATCACACTTTTAAAAAAGAGAGGATGGAAAAATAAGCTCAGTGTGTGGTTCCAAAATCACTTTTCACAGTGAAACATAATCAGGGAAAAGCATCTCTTAAAACACCTAAGTTTTTCTATCAGTATTAAAATTGATTAAGTTGATTAAAATGATAAATTCTCTTGACTGAAGTATGTTGTGAAACTCTCGGTTACAAAAGCACCTTGATCCACCCCAGGAAGATAATTGTGAACATGAATGCATTAAACAGAGGCATGCTGAAAGCTAACAAAAATGCAAAACAAATAAACCCTTTGTCCGAGTTTGCAAGCTCAGAGCCACATTAAGCTTTGTCTACAATTTGGCCCTATGCTTAAATACCTGTATGATGACATATTGAGGTTAGAGCTCCTCGTGAAGCAACGTTGTGTATCTGATGGCATTTATATTGATTTTATCACCAGATAGCTGCGATGTGACAACTGATAGATTGTAGGGAACACACTTGGTTAGCTCCGTACGCCTGTCTCTTGCAAGTAGCCTTTTTAATCTGCTCCCTTTTTAACACCCACTCAATAATTCCTCTCAAGAGTGTGTATGTCTGGCTTGTCCTTTAATGGTCTTTCCAAACGGGGAAATCAATGCTATTAAATACTCACAGAATGGGACATAAATAAGCAGCTATAAATTTACGTATATAGTTTTTAAAGTATTTTTGATCCCCTGATACAGTATACTAGCCTGCCTTTTTAATATATTATTATTCTTCCAATTTATATACCTCTTTTGAAAATTTTATCATTTTCTTCACCACTTCAATGATATACTTAATTGTAGTTTGCTTGAAGAGGAGAAGAAAACCAAACAACTGAAGGGAAAATAGGATGAGCATTTAAGGAACTTGAAATTACATTCTGCATTTAACTGTATTTTGTCAGATCACTTGTAACCAAATTTTAAACCAAAGAAACGAGCATCAGAAATGGCAAATTAATAATCCAACTAATTGGTGACATTACTGTGTTTTGCCAGGCATTGCCATCACGCTGGGACAAAATTCCAACTAGAGGCACTTGGCGATGAAACAAACCTGTGCCATTTTCTATTTCTGGCTTATATGTTTTCGCTATTTGAAACACATGCATTTAATTGCTCCAAACAGTGGGACTCCAACATTATTCTGATGACTACTGAACTGTTAAATTGATCAGAGCACTGAGAATATGTATATGTTTTTAAATCAACCTACTGGCAAATTTCCTTTGCCTTAGTGCTTTCCCATTACCCTTAATTAAATCCTTTTCTTACCCATTGCCTCCCAAATTATATCACTAACCCCTCTCTTGCTCATCTTGGTAGCACTTCCAAAATTTATAAAAATTAATGGCTCCTCAAGCTTTTAAACACTTTGGGCAAAATTCACCACACGCAATTTCACTGGGAACAGATGGAGCAGCACCAGGAATAAATTTGGCTGCTAGGAATTACTGAGTGACCTGAGAAACAAACTATTTCTGTGCTCTCGTTTTGCAAATCTGATTTCTGCAGGAATGTAGAGAGAGATAGAGAAGCAAAAGGAAAATGCTGCAGATGTTGTGATCTCTGCAAGGCACGGCCTACACTCAATTCACACATTCACAACTCCCCACAACAGCGATGAGACGTCTGCCATGGACCAGGGATAGTCAGAAACCTGCGCCTGTTGGTTGGTCGAAGGATCTATTTATCTAAATATATTTAAAGCTCTTTCCCTATAGACATTTTTACTACCTGGTATGTGTGTTGGAATTGACTTACTACTGTCTTATTCTAGTTTTATGCCTTTATAATGACATTAAAAGCAACACTTACTCAACATAAAACTAGAGAAAAGTGATTTTGAATCAGGCCCAATTCACTTTTCTGTAATGGTGCTCTTTAGAAAGGTGGGGAGTATCTGAGTATGAAAGAAGCAAACAATCTCAAAAACTAGTAACTTCCCCTAAAAGATTACATTTTATCTTTTTTTTCCTTTTTCTATTTCCTCCACATCTTGAAAAATATTGGCTTAGAAACATAAAAACAATCTTATTGAAAGCTTTACTTTGACAATAAAATGCATGTATAACACAATTGCTGGAAAAGCAAAATGACAGAGAAGCAATATGCCTGATTAATTTTGAAACATTTAAAATGATCAATTGAAAACCTTTTAAAGCAACACCTTCTGATGAAACGTAGCACTTGAAAACAGCGAAACAGCCCGTAGACGTATTTTTGAACTGAAAAACCTGGAAATGTTCTTGGTAAACTGCAAACAAATTGCTCTGAGATTCTGGAAATACAGAATGACACTCGTTATAGGAAGGATTGCATATTATTTGATCTGGTGACAAGTGTCTTTGTGGGCAGTTGAGCACATTTCCCTCCAGAAGGCTGTCAGGCAAATCCAACTTCCTTGTTATAATTAAATTACATGATATATATTGTTGAAGAGTCATCTCTATTGGTTCTTAAATATAATGAATTGTTTCGAGGGCCCAAAATGCTGTCATTTGACAAAATTATATGTTTTCCACTTTGTACTTCGCCGTTATTTGAAAAATTAATCACAGGGAGGATTCTAGCTTCACTCTGACACAGAAAAAACCTGTCATTTAAGCAAATGGCTTGCTGGGATTGATTTATAGATACTATATAATATAACATAATGACACGTAACAAAATTTCATTACACAGTAAGGTTAATTTGAATTATGATTTGTTCTCCCTGATAGGCAAGGGGAGATACATGTGTTTAGTAACTGCAGCAGTATTTTACACCAGCATTTCAATGAACGGCACCTTGCTGAAAATGCAGCGGTTAACTATCCTGAAGACAGAAAGCCAAAGTGATCTACTAGGTTTCAAAGGTATGTGTTGTTCAAATGTAATTACTACAATATATGCTGAAAATCTTCTACTTCAGAGCAGTCAAAAATGAAGTAATGCCTAGAAGAGGAATTGAAGAACAGTGATATGAAACAGAAATAACATTCGGTATTTGTCGAATTATTTCACTACATGGAAAAGCAAGTGGTTGCAAGACAGCTGCTCTCATGTAGATGGGCAAGATCCCACAGAAACCCAGTTTGCTTCCTGTAGACAAAAGCCTGTGGTCCTCCATAAATTCTGCTCCTGAACGTGGTGACCTCCTATTTGGAGTTAAATGGGAGGACAAATACAAGAATTGCCCTTAAGACAGAGTTTGCTCTCACCCTTTTTGTATTTTTAGCTGTCTTGTCTACACAAAAATGGTAACTGGTGAGCAATTAGCAAGTATTTTTATACTTTTGCCAAATTACTTGTTATTCCTATCCTTTCAGCAATATCTATGACTTAGCAGATTCTGTGGTATTTGATGATAATGTACAGCCACAAGCAATTGGGGCATATCTTATTCTTCAAAAAAGGGATTTGCGGTAGATTGTAGAAGGATGCACAAAATATGATTCAGAAAAGTAAGTAAATAACCCTTTACAGAAAGAAAGAGAGAAAGAGAGATGAGAAAGAGAGAGAGAGAAAGAAAAAGAGAAAGCAAGAAAGAAAAACAAAAAATCCAAGACAGGTTCTATTGAAAAATGGCAGATTTTGAGAGTTCAGTCAAAAAAATCAAAACACTACTTTTCACGATTCACAGGAAAGGAATATTGTAGAAAGAAATGTTTCAGCAGCAAAACTTTCAATAGAGGATCTGGAAATCGAAGTGGATTTGAATTAACAAAATGCTATAATCAGTTCCGGATTGAGCACTTGTTTGGAAAATTTCCCAGCACGGTGAAATCTTCCCTAAGTTTATATACAGTAGATTGTGAGTCTTCGTATTATCAAATTTCCACTATCTTTTCAAAAATAGTAATCGAAATGATAGAGAGAGGCCAGATGCAAAGAGATCCTGGTTCTTTCTGTTACAAGATTTATACATGGGAATACATAAGAGACATATAAAGGAATATTTCGTTGGAGACCTGACCACTTAAAACTGGGGAATAATGATAGGGTCTCTACCATGAGGATCTGCAGGATTTTTTTTCAAGAAATTGCAATACAGATTCTCTGCCAGATTTTAAAACTAGATGTAAGAAAAACCTGCTGACTGGAACTCAGTAGACTTTCACAATCATAAAACTGGTGCTGAAAAGAGAAGCGGACCCTGAGAACTCATG
This sequence comes from Pampusana beccarii, assembly GCA_013399365.1. Classification (NCBI taxonomy): domain Eukaryota; kingdom Metazoa; phylum Chordata; class Aves; order Columbiformes; family Columbidae; genus Pampusana; species Pampusana beccarii. The sequence goes on from VWYH01007284.1 coordinate 126,835, forward strand.
AATGTAATAAAAATGGCAAGAACCTGGAGATCTGAAACCAAAATTGAGCTCTTGTCTCCTTCAATATTTCATTTTCCCTGTTTAGAAAATAATCCAAACATTTCATTTTGCTGTCACTATCATTTAAAGGCTTTGCAAGATGACATGGGTCCCTGTCTATGTTACATGAGACATTTCTGAAAATGCTGCAACACATCACAGGGGCAGGTAAAAGCCAAGACAAAACGTGACGTTCGAAAAACAGCCTCAGCCACTGGCAAGTTTTATGTTTGTTTTATTTTTTCTTCTTAAGAAAGCACTAACCTTTCTAAATGTGAAATATATGAGGACTTCATGCCCTTAACAAATGAATGAGTATGAGAGAAATGGAAACCAGGCCTGGGGGAAAGTTTGATCCCTCGTTCTTAATAGATACACAGAATGCAGTGCCAGTATAATCAGACAGTCTGTTGGAGAAGAGAGATGTGTGGCACACCAATTACCGACAGCAGGGAAAATTGAAAGAAATTACATTCAGGGGAGTGTGAAATGTGAAAGTCAGGGAAATAAATTAGATGTTGTATGACCTCTAGTGTAATATGTGAAGAACTAATACATTTAACCTAGTTGTAATCATGTCATAGCCAGACTGCATTAGGAACTTTTTCATTTAAATTTTCTTCTCCGTGGCTCTGTGCTCAACTTTTTGAAATGGAAAATAACCCAGCAAGGTAGGCAGCTCCAGAGGAGGTTCTGGAAAATGAAGCTATGCAAAGGAGCCACGTTCAGAATCTGCTAATCAGGCACCATTCAAATTTGATAAAATTAAGTATTAAGGTGACTGGAGGTTTCCTTGAAGAAGAAAAAAAGACAATATCTCTTCTTCAAACTATCAGCCAGTAGTCCAAAGTATCTACAGAGGAAAAACAATCTGCTTGGAAGTATCTTTAATAGCATGAAGATTATGCTAGTATTTTTTACTAGAAAAGGGGATGGAGAGGTTTAAACTACTTGAAGATGTGATTGCAGAGGCTTATGTATAATGAGACTTCTCTAAAAAAGCATGGATTTTGGCTGTCCTCTGTTTCAAAGGCTCTAAAAATGGTAAAAGCTCTGACTAGAGAGAAGCAAAAGCCTTTGGGAAGCATCTGATGATGTGATCATACTGAAACTCTGAATGTCTCAAACCATCCGGATACCAGATTTAAGTATTTCAGGACAGTTAATGTCCATTACTTTTTGTTCTAACCACCACAGGCTTGGAAAACAGTGTCTTCTTCTTTGCAAAACATTTCATTTCTTCTTGTCTTCAGGGTAAACAACGGCCATTCTTTTATTTTCTCCTCGTGATTTCCGCAACTCATTTTGCTTGTTCCCTGTTCGATCTGTGCTCGGTTAAGATGATGTAAAACCAGTTGTCAGTAAATATGAAATCCATTGCTATCATGAGTTCACCTCCAGCAGAATTCTGACTAATCTGCCTGCCTGGNCCTTAAGAACATTAATTTGCAAAGGAGGTGGCATTTACATCGTGGGGAAGGAAGAGTTAATGACAGATGCCCTATCCTGTGATGCTGTGACAACGCTCAAGAATATGTTTTTTGTCCATGGAGGTCTCCATCACGAACAGAAATAAAGGCTTTGCTCCTGCAGGACGGTTGTGAAAGTGTGCGAGACAGCCCAGTTGTCTCAGAACTTATTTGCCTGTCACTTAGTTAGTTAGCTTAGTTAACAGAGCAGATACAATCACTTCAAAGGCTTTACTATGTTAATGTGGTTGTCTGGCTCAAAAATGAAATTTTGGGGACTTGTACCTTTCAGTAAGGCTGGCACAAATAACCGTTATGCACCTCAATACTGATTAATTAGAGCTCCAACAGTGTTAAACCAGACCTCACTAAAAGCCTTTCTTGGCTGTGAATGAGTCTGAGCAGCCTGGCACTAGTGGCCTGTCAGATTAACTGAACTTTGCTTGGTCACGCTTAAAACAGGTAAAAAAAGTAATGTTTCATGTCCTCATAATTCTTGCATCAGAAAGATACACTTTCTGACATTGAAAATATAATTTCACTAAGCACATTCTGCATAATTTTGAAATAAATTTAATCTAAAATATACCACAAACCAACACACAATATTCAAAGGATTTCCAATATTTTCGTCTGAACGTTTGCTTGTATTATTTGGATGAAGCATCACTATCAAGTTAATACATGTTTGCCAACTTTGCCATATGACCTCCTGGGCATGTCTCACTGAAATTATAGAAAAAGGTCTCGTATCTATTCTCAGATCTACTTATTTTCATACTATTTATGTTCATGTCATACAGGGAGTAAACTTTGTGTTCTCTGTGTACTCTTTTGTACAAACTAATGCTGATTTGCTGTCAAAACACAATTTAACATCTAAAAAACCCAGAAACTAATGTATCCATACTTGCGTGTAACTACCAACCTCATTTGGAGCAATTCAGTCCATCTAGAATCTTGAACACTGATGTTCAAGATCTATAAATCTTGAACGCTCAGCTGCTAAATTATTTTCTTCAGCTTTCAAAAGACCTATGGATAAAATCGGAAGATTTTTCTTGGGAAGACCATAACAACATTGTTTTTACAAAGGTAAAAGCAGCAACACAGTAAAGTAAATCCAGCAGAAAAAAAAAAAATAACATAAAGATGGATGTATAGAAAAGAAAGGAAGGCAAGCAAAAAATACAGAATTACATTGAAAGAGGGTTAGAATATAAAATATGGCTGGGACATGGGAGACTATAATTTCACTGCAGCCTGCAAATGGAAGAAGACTTCGAGCTTCAGAGTTAAGAAGAGGCCCTTGAAAATAACATAGAAGGAGCTAGATGCACGTTTAGTTCATGGTGGGACTATCTGCCTTTTTTGGCCACTATCTCCGGTCATTTAAATCCAATTCTGGTGACCACAGAATCCACAATTCTGGTGACCAATCAACATCCAAAATACAGTCTGAGAGCCCAGAATTGTTTCCAGAACACATGATTAAACTGTTGTCTGGGTCCAGAGTTACAGGGAAGTAGACGAGCGTAAAACCTGGAACAGAGGGTTTGGCTCTTGCTTTTTCACTTCCGCAGCAGGCAAGATTTCAAGCATTCTATGAGATTCAGGTAAATAGAATCACATTTTCAGAAGGAAACTTGCTTATTAGAATATTTACATTCTTACCAGCCATATTCTAACAGCAGCAGTTTCAAGCTTCTGTCATGTAATTTTTGAAAATCTGGCTTTTGCCATGTTTAAACAGCACCTTAGTGCTGCTAATGAGTGATTGATTTTTTCATCCCATGCAAATGAACGAGGATGTTTAGAAGCGGCTCCCACGATGCCCGGAACCTTTTGTCGGAAATGCCCCGTGCTGCATGAGGTGTGTAGGGACTCCAGGAAGAGAAATAGCCTTCTGAGGGAATGATAATCAATCTGACAGGCCACTTGGTACCCAGCGGTGAAAGCAAACCTCACCAATTAATCAGTGTGACATCCAGAGGTCATTTGCCAGCTCTTCATATATCTTTGCATCTCTGGACACGAAGGTGAGAAAACGGATGATGAAGTTGAATATCGTGACTTCCTCCTTAGCGTTGACCTCCACTGGAACCCGCTGTTACGAGGCTGCCGGTTGCTGTTTCAGTGATTTGAACTGAGGAAAAGTCAGTAGGTGGTGCTGGCTGTGTTGGTTGATTCCTACCTGTGTGCTCTCTTTCCTACCAGAGGAAATGTGTGTTCTCAGCAGATCGGCATTTCATCAGAACGCGCAACCTTCTTCAGACAGACTCATGGAGATGTGCATCTAAGGAATAAAACCAAAACAGAACAGAGAAAGTAACAAAGCCTGAGACACATTTGCACGGAGATCTGGAAAACTCACGCACATTTGTAGCGCTTCATTTTGGTTGTAGTTTTGTGGCCTCCTTGCAGGAGGCTGGGCCATCCCAGACGTGGGACTTTGCCTTTGCCCTTGTTGAGTTCAATGAGATCTTTCTCAGCCCATTCCTCTGGCCTGCCCAGGTACATACAATAACTATGCGAATGGCTTTTGCAGATTTGGTGTTGCTGTTCTGAACTTCTGAGATAACATTGATCCAAAGATGCTCCTGATGAGCTGCAGACTAGCATTTTCCAGTGCTTATCAGCAGAAAAAATACAGTTTGTTAGTTCAGGAAAGGGTCAGTAATTTGCTCGTAGAAATGTCTGAAACTATTACAAATTCATCTCTTTGACCCCATTGCTATCACCGGCTGTTACGCATAGAGGGGAAGGCAATGAGTAGCTGTTTAATGATGAGTTAGAAGGCACCATCGGGGATCCCATACATTTATGACATTTTATAACATTCTTCAGTACCAGATGAGGCCACAGAAATGATCTGAGGCCGGAACAGCTCTGCTGGGAGGACAGGCAGAGAGATCTGGGGAAGCTGGAGAATAGAAGCTCCGGGGAGACCTTAGTGCGGCCTTTACAGGCTTAAAAGGGGCCCATAAGAAAGATGGGGACAGATTTTTGAGCAGGGCCTGTTGCAATAGGACAAGGGGTGATGGTTTAAAACTAAAGGAGGGAGATTCAGGCCGGACATGAGGAAGAAATTGTTGGCCCTGAGGGTGGTGAGAGCCCGGCCCAGGTTCCCAGAGAGGTGGTGGATGAACCATCCTTGGAGACATCCCAGGCCAGGCTGGACGGGGCTCTGAGCAACCTGAGCTGGTGAAGATGTCACTGTCATGGCAGGGGGGGCACTGGGGGAGCTGGGAAGGTCCCTCCAACCCAAATTATTCTATGATTCTATGTAATAGAGCAGCGCTATCTCCAGTGAAAGGTCTAGATGCCATGTCTACTTGGCTTATAAGAATGTATTTTCATAGCTACCTGTAAAATCTCCAAGACACATGAAAGAGTTGTAGCCACACTTCGGAACTACTGCCCTCCACCTTGTAATGTTGACTGGATTTAAGTGTTAGGAAATACAGACTACCTTAACTTATTGAAATATTTGGTATACCACTGCTTGTAGAACTTGCTTAGAAACTGCTTGTATAGAACTTGCTTAGTATAACTCTCTCAGCGTAAGTAACTAAATTTGCTGGAAGCCTTAGACTGCAAGCTGTGAAATTTCAAACTTTCTGCCTAGTTAAGCAAAGAAGGGCCCCAGAGTCAGCTCGAGCCACAAGATAAAGGAACTTTTGATCGTCAGCAGGAGCTGCATCCCTAGAGGTAAGTGAAGGAACAGAATGGCACGTCTAAAGAAGGCAAGCAGCAGCAGAATGTGACAACCTACTAATGTTTTGGTTATTGCCAAGGATTTATTTTTCTTCCCAGCTGCAGGTGCAAAATAGCAGCTGATGGACAAGCACCTAGATTGATGCCCGCAGAGATAACTAATGGCCCACTTAATGAAAATGAAGGGGTCCAGTGAAGAACAGGGAGACCGCAGACTCTAATTTTACAATGAGCCCAAACTGGTGTGTGAGGAGTAGGAATCTTAGATTGTAAGAGTATAATTGGCCAGGATTTTCTTTGCTCAAATTTTGTCTTCCCGAGGCACCAAGCCGGAGCTGCTCTCTACACTGTACCTTGCAAACAAATTCTTTATTTTAAAGGAATTTCTGGAATTCATGCCTGAGACTCTGCTTCAGGATACTTAGGGCGAAGAAACTTCCTTAATATAACCACATTGAAAACCCTAAAAAAAACCTATGAACAACTATTTTTACGAACTGTAGTGAGAACGGACATAGCAGCAGTGAAAAGAGTGACATGAACTTTAAAAAGGATCCACACCAAAATGTTCAAATGGCAGAAAAATGAAAAATATGTAAAACATTTTTCACAGTCACTGTGCATATACATCAGCCCTTGTTTTCCTTGACTAAGCAACCTGAATTTGAAGTCAGAGGATGTGAAGTTGTCACTTAAAGACAGAAGCTGTTAAGTAAATTAGAAGGTTTGTGAAGGGCTTTACATGGTCACATTCTCTTCAGGACTGAAATATTTCCGCTGATCTTTTAACTGAGGGTCACATATGTTCTGTCAAAAGAACTGGTATGAAGGAAAAAATACAGATTATAGGCTGCTACAGATATTTATCTGATTTTTTGTTAATTTACCAAGTGTAAGTGAAAATACAAGCTCATTTTGCTAATTAGAACTTTCTCACCTTTTGAAGTCAGGTAACAGGGACCAATGTAATACAGATAGAAAAAAAAACAAAAAAACAAAAAAAACCCAAATGAGCAGTAATTGTGTTTGGTTTGGTTTGTTTTACTCGTATGAATAATAATAACCAAAAAAGTTGATTTATCTGCTTGTTACTCTACTGACATACAACTCCAATAAATCTGGTATAGTAACAAAAACTTCACTTCTACATAGTAATTTTAATCTTTTATTCAACATTATGAGATAACCACTAGGAACGATTTCTGGAAGGGATTTTTTTTTCCTCTAGTACTGTCTCTGTTAAAATGTTTATGCAATAGCACTGAATACAGCTAAACTGGGACTACACTATTAAACATATGACAGGCTTTCTGAAGTTTTGTTATCTAATCAATTTTCTATAAGCCAGACAGATACGTTTTCCAGTCTGTATAAAATAATTATGAACTTTACAGTCCTCTTTAGTTATGACTTCTGAATATTTCAGGAACTCTTAATTGCTATTTTAGCCAACCGGTTTGACTTGCGGTGCGGTTTTAAATAAAGCATTAAACACCCAAACTGAAACACAGGAAATTCCACTTAAACATAGAAGTTCTTTACTGGGAGGGTGATCAAATGCTGAAACAGGTTGACCAGAGGGATGAGTCTCCATCCTTGGGGATACCCAACCAGGCACAGTCCTGAGGATCTTGCTCTGGCTGGCCCTGTCTGAGCAGAAGAATTGGACTAGGTGATCTTCAGAGGTGCCTTTCAACATCAGCGGTTCTGTTATTTTGTTAGAAATGTCAGATCTTAGAAGATGTGTCTTTAACGGGTGCATGATGTCAAGCTGTGTATCGATGCAACATCACGAGCGGTATATATCACTTCCAAATGCTTCACTGCATTTCAAATTGTGCCTCTAAATTGACAATTCATATAAAAAATTCTGATAATGTCAAACACAGAACTCCTGACTAATTCAAGTCCATGTGCAAGTTTTATTATGCATAAGTCATATAAGGGTGATCATTGGCTTATACAAACTTGTACATTGAGAACAGGTTAAACTACGGCTTTTTGAAAGAGTTTTCCTAAAGTTCTTAAGGAGAGAGGCATAGGATTGACAGAAGGGATATATATCAACTTTTTTAGACTATTATGATACCTCCAGGTTTTATATGACAGGTGTGAAGGACAAAATTAGTCAATTACTCCAAAATAATGAGCAATGCAAAGATGACTTGTCTGTGTTATAGCCCACAGCTGCTGTTGCACATCAAAGAAAATAACTATCTCAATTATCGACTTGGCACAAAGAATAATGTTTGTGAGTCATAATTAAAGTAAGACGTTTGAACTGATTTTGCTGCGCTTTATGACCAGCAACCTGCAGGTGAACATGAAGTTTCACTTTGAAGACCCGCTTCATAATTTAGACCAGATTAACATTTAACGCGCTCATCGCGCTCCTTTGTGCATTTAGCAAAGAACTGGCTGCTTGTTCCAACGAGCAGGAAAAATGCAGAAAAAAATAAACCTGCAATTTGAAGGAGATATTTTTAGAGGCCCCTCGCTCTGTCATATTTATTCATGCTACTTTCTTACTACATTAACAACTTTTAAAAGTCCTTTGAGCTACTTCACTGTATTTGTCTAATTACCTGCCTTTCTTTTCTGGAACTAGTAATGTAAAACATACTCCAAGGACTGGAATGAAGTCATTAATCAAATTGCAAATTTAACTGTCACAGGGAGCAACAAAATTTGGCACGAAAAGATGGTAGGAAAGTGTTTCTGGAAAAACTTCAAATGACTCGCAATGTTTTGCAAACAAGTCACTACTTCATGCAATCATTGATACCATTTCTCATCTCTCAGGTATCCAGAGAGGAAAAAATAGGAAAAAATTATAGTTCTGCTTCTTTTGGGTTACTAAACAATCAGGGCCCAAAATTAAGGGCAGGTGGTTCCTGAGGCACAGAGCAAACAAAATCTACGGGTTTCCCTGTCACGGTGCAGATCAGACACTGCCTTTCATGGACCGAGGCTATCAAGTGTTGTTCCTGTCAGGGAGAAATATTAACAGAATTTTTCTTCTATCCATCTATATTAAAAAATACCCCTTTATAGTAATTTAAAATGTCTTTGAGGTGTTTGTCCTGCTTCCAAATTTGAGTGAAATTGGCCAGTAAGGTTAAGATTTTTAGGGAAGCGAGACAAGGATATACATGTAAACACCTAATTTTCTTAGAAAATCAAGCTAAAAATTACCATTTTGATCCTGCATTTTGTATATAATCAACCACCACAAATATTATTCATTTTTATTGCGGTGTTCTTCTGAGACGTTCTCACTCTTCCACCCGTGTGCTATGTAACATCTCCTTCTTCCATAACTAAAACCTTTGAACTGGAAGTCTGAATATAGTTTAGATTTCTGGTGGCAAGTTATCTGTAGGAAGAAAGCAATATTGTTCTTATGCTACCAAGGAAATTAATCCTTAGTATTTAGTCATTTTCCAATCCACTTTCAGATATTTTAGCAATCTGCTCAAATAAAACATGCATTGTATTTAAAAGGAAATATATTTCAAGGGAGTTTCCATTAATGCACACACTTCTCTCAGTTAATATAGTGCTCTGAAATCAATATATTGAGTAATATATACCTAATTCAGTGCTACTCCGTTAATCCTTAGGGAATGGCACATTAGCAGTCTTGTTTAGATTGAACAGTCTTTGCATGAACATTATTCATTCAAAGCATGTCATTCACAATTCATGTCAGATATCTGATATCGTCAATTAATGGGTATGAACTTGCTCTAAACAGAGGAGCTGGCTATATCATAGATCATTTTCCATCTACTGAGATAATGAAAATTACATGATAGCATGTCTGACTCCTCTAATGATTTTTAATCTAGTTTAGGCTTAACTGAATATAACCAAATTTTCAGAAAATAAAGGACTACCAGAGTTCCGGATTCATTCTACTGCAACTTGGGAAGCAGGCTGGTGGAGGATCCAAGCTTTGCCTTCTGTTTGGATCAAAATATTTATGGGTGAAAAATGGTCAAGTAGTGAGATATTTCCCAAAACAAGCAGGACTTAATCACTGAGGACTTGAGCTGCTGGTGGGACGGTGGGCAAGAAGGAATGGTGAAAGAGAAAGAGACTTTTCAACCTGGAAAGCACCCCTCAAAAATATACACATTTATGGTCCAAAAGATTGAATAGCAGACTTATCCTTGGCAGTGTCATCACACTTTTTGGCATCAGTATTATGAAAAATTCAGGTTACATCGCCTGTCACTAGTCCTCAGTGCCTTTGATACTGGCTTGCTTTAGAGTAAAATAAAAAGCAGCAGATGGACTCAAAGGCCTGCTGTCTGTATAAAGCCCTGTTTCCAATGCAGATGCATGGCTTGGTTTGCCCTTTGAACCAAGGAAAGCAGGAGAATGGTTTTGAAAAGATTTCAAGCGCTTGTTTCCCCCGAAACAGCATGATAATTTTGGTGTTCGGAGAGTAACCTGAATCACATTATTCGAATGAGGTGAGAAGTGGTGCTATGTAATTGAAAGATGGTGGAATGAGCGCGTACAGACAAGCACAGAACAGAGGGAGCATCACACCGTACCGGTGGTGACAGAGAGTTCTGCAAAAGGTGATGGAAAAAGAATTAGGATGAAGTGGCTTGTGTGATCTACAGTGGGTCTTATCTACGCAGTAACATAGAATGTCCTGAGCTGGAAGGAGCCACAAGGATCACGGAGTCCAGCTCCTGTCCCTGCACAGCACACCCCACAGGTCACCCCGTGTGTCTGAGGACATTGTCCAGTCTCTTGAACACTGTCAGGTTGGGGCCATGACCCCTCCCTGTGGAGCCTGTTCCAGTGTCCAGCACCTCTGGGTGAAGAACCTTTTCTGAATGTCCAACTGACCCTCCCTGGCCGTCTTCCTGCCATTCCCTGGGTTCTGTCACTGTCACAGAGAGAAGAGCTCAGCCCTGCCCCTCCTGCTCCCCTGTGAGGAACCTGCAGCCCCATGAGCTCAGCCCTCAGTCTCCTCCAGGCTGAACAAACCCAGGGATGTCAGCCGCTCCTCATACGGCTTCCCCTCCAAACCTTCACCAACTTCATGGCCTCCTCTTGACACTCTCCAGCAGCTTTATCTCCTTTTTATCCAGGTGAGGTCACACCACTGCGGAGTCAAAGGGTAATAGGACTTGATTATGTCTTAGAATTGGGATCCAGTCTTTCATTTTAGCTGTACCATGGTTGTGCAGGAGTTGGTGCCACCTACATACGGATTAAGGATGGTACATGGGACTAAGGATGGTACATGAAGGAGCTTTACAAAGGGTGATGCGCTGAGGCCAGGCACTCTGTGTGTGTGTCTGGTCTCTGGTGGGATGCTGTCCCCATCCCATCCTGCAGATGTCGGTGGCTTTTTGATTATTAGTGCTCCTCCAGTGCCCTGGGCGCTAACTACACTGCGTGGCTGCAAAGAAAGGTGGCAAGAAAATTAAGATCTGCACACACAGAGGGTGAGAATGAGACCAGAAGGACCAGAAGATAGGATATTAGGAAAAAATTCTTCATGGAGAAGGTTGTGAAGCAGTAAGGGGAACAGGGTGCCCAGGGCAGTGGTGGAGTCACCATCCCTGGAGGGGTTGAACAGAGAGAGACGAGGTTCTCAGGGACATGCGGCAGTGCCAGGGGTGGGTTATGGTTGGACTCGATGATCCTGAAGGTCTCTTCCAACCAAAATGATTCTGTGATTCTATGAAGAAAAAAAAAATCATTGGACTTGCCCAAGGACAAGTGAAGCGGGAAGATGTGCATACAGTAACGAACCTGGCACGAACTCTTCTAGAGTTTTCTTTTGAAAATGTTTGATCTAGCAGAGCATTTTCACATTTTCCATATTGCTTTGTGCCGTTCCATTGCTGTGGTTTTAATTCAACAGCAGAACCCTAGAAACTGGACTTACTGTCATGAGGAATGCTCTGAGAACCCCCAAGAGAGTGTGGAAATGTGAATTAGCAGTTAAACTGTAGCTGTATCACCGTAAAAATGTGTTCAATATATTGGATTAAAACAATCACTAAAGACATCCTTAACATCAATCTTTGTAATAGAAATCCTAACTTATTAGAGTGTCCTGTTTCCCTAAAAATAAGACCTACCCCCAAAATAAGCCCTAGCATGATTTTTTCAGGATTTTTGAGGATGCTCAAAATATAAGCCCTACTCCAAAAATAAGTCCTAGTTACAGTTCATTTTAAAAGTCAATTTAAATAGTGTCCGGGCAGCTGTAAATGTAAAAAAGTAGTAAGTGTTGGAGCAAAAATTAATATAAGACCCTGTCTTATTTTCTGGGAAACAAGGTATATTACCTTACTCGGTAAGTTACACATGCAGACACGTATTTTAATCTACTCAATGTCCCAAAATGTTCAACTTTACCATGAATAAGTACATTTAAACACAAAGGAATTGCCTGGATTTTTAATTGAGGAAAAAAAAATAAGACAAAATAATACCGAACAAAGCATAAAAACTTTATATTACACCCTCTGTAATACCATGTTTCTCCCATTTTGTTATGAAGAAATCACATTTTAGTCTGATCCATCCATTGCTTGTAAATAGCAAGGTCCTAATGTTAATAATTTAATCAAAGTGTTCTTCATTAAAGCGGTGTATTCACATTTTAGGCCTGGGCTGGAACTCAAGCTGTCACCACAAAGGAAGTAATGACCACGGATCATGGCTCTTCTATGTAAAAAGTTTTACCTTACTTCCCCTCCACCTCAATTACACTCTGAGTATAAATAACAAAATCTTCTGAATGTTTTTGCAGACTCAAAAGTTGCATTGATATCTTTCCAGCAATCTGAAGATCTTTATTTTTCTTCTCATCGGTTCTTATTTTCTGGACAAGAGTAACATATTTTCTTACCAGCCAGGCTAAATGAGCCAGCATACAGCCAGTAGTATTCTCGTGTAAATTTACTGCTGTAAGGAGAACTGCAATTGCGAGATGCGTCTGATCTATACTAAATCCAGGCATCCAGATTAATTATTAGGACTTGCTTTGGGATGTGCCTTAAACCTCACTCAAGTCCATTATGTTGCAGCTGGAAATAAAAAGTTAGATTTAGAATCAAGACCATAATTTCCTTCTTTTTCTTTCTTTCAAGTTTTTAAGTAAAGTGAGCTCGCCATATGTTGAATTTCACACCTGTAAAAAATATTTGGAATAGAAAACTCTGGACTGTGTAAATAGAGGAAACAAAATGGCTCCCATTACAGGTAATGGATGAACATTTATTAGTATTAAAGATTTAAATGCGGCTAATTAACTCATTAACCTTTACATTAACAATTATATTTCACACTGTGCACTACACTGCTGGTCTGCCACGGTTCACGGGATTCTTAATTAAATCTAAGTCCGGCAGTCTTTCAAAAATTTCCCATTAATCCCACTACTATTATCATCCATAAACGGAGGAGGAATATTCCTCAAGACTTCACATTCCGATAGCTTGTGGTTCCGCTCGGCCCCGCAAGAACAGCGGTTCGCCTTCGATCATTCTGGTAGAACCGCGGAGTCCTGCGGTGTTTAATTAGAGTCTGTTTAAAGAGTTTATGAAGCAAAAGGTGCAGGAAGAGTTTTGTGACGGTGGTTAAGGTTTCCACCAGCTCAAGGCGCTTGGCTTTTCACAGAGCCGTGTCCTCTCTCGGAATTACTCTTCTGGGCCCTGTTCCGAGTTCTGCGGCGCTCAATCCTGATCAAAAATCCTGTTGCCGTCTGCCTATTGGTTTTCACTTAACTTCTGGGTGAGGATCAGGGTGCTGCTTCAATATTTGGAAATCTTGCACTGAAAACCTCTTTCGGTTAAAAAAAACCAAACACACAGCTGAAATTATTTGAGCAGTGCTCTGTGTGTTAAAATTTTCTAAATTTTTGGCCTGATAGTTAATCAAATAGCTGCCCTTGTTGAACTAGTATTAAAATTTTCTATGTGTTAGAATTTTGTAAATTTTTGGCCTGCTAGTTAATCAAATAGCTGCCCTTGTTGAACTAGTATAAATCTAGATTTCTCAAGCGACCTAGTGCAGCGCTGATCAGCTTCTCCTGTGGGACACGATCCACAGAGGGGTCTGTAGCGCATTAAAGCACAAGGTTTTCCCCAGGAATGCAAACCAGGTTTGTAACACTCACACATCGCACTGCTCCTCAGATGGGAACATTGTCAGCTCGAGTCGCTGAGAGGCAAAAACTCCTAAATCATCTTTTCCTGGAATTACAAAAAAAAAAAAAA